>NCQV01061609.1:0-20421 GCA_002740545.1 Lophocereus schottii
TAAAAAGGAAATTTAGTTAGTTTAGCAGAAAACAAAAATGCGGGGTCTTACAGGGTGGGTTAGGCCATTGGCCTCTTCCCTTTCTTGCTTCTTCTTATTTTCAAAACTGATGCAATGAATCCTTTTTTTGGTAAGCAATTTAGCCATTTCCTTTAAATTTCCAAATTTCTACAAAATAAATAATACATATATTAAAATGCTAATCTAATGATTTATTTCAAGCAAATATTAGATAATAAAAGGGTATAAAATGACATAATCTTATGTTAAACAAAAATCAAATAAACCCAAGAGGTTAGGACCTCAAAGACCAAATCATTGTGAAACATTTATTGGTATTATTTTGTTAGATATTGTGATGAAAAATGGATAGTTTATTAGCTAACTATCTTAAAAGCCTACAACAAAATGTTGTTATAAAGAAAGAAAATGTTATACTCCCTGATATGGTATGATCAATAATTGGACAAAATTTGTGAATCTCCTGTAGCAATATATGGTTTTAACCTTGTTCTTGTAAAGTAAGTTGCTACCACTCTATATGAGTTATGGATTAGAGCCCAGTCTCAGAGTCTTTGGACCTTAGGGGTATACGACCCATGAACACAACCCCTCTTGTGGAAGTGCCAATAGGGGAAGGAAGAATGTCCTTATGGAATACTCTAACCTTGAAAGGTTTTTGTACCCATTGAGCTATAAGACAATGGAAGTGCAACTAAAATTTAACCAATATATATCACATACTAAAGAACGGATTTCTAAAGAAGGGTGAGATAGGTTAAGACTTATCTCTATTAGTTTTCCAAACCGAATATAATCCCTTCATTCAAATGGGAGATTTTAATTGATGATGAATAAGTTTATAATCAAGGTCCACCTTCATCATCAAGAGCGAATGAAAGTGATACTATTCTTGTTCCAAGTGGTAGCAAATTCTATTTCTTGTTCCAAGTGGAAGCAAGATGATTGGCCTTGGTTTGAGTGGGAATAAAATCGATCCAAAGAGGAACGATTTGAGATTATATGAATCTCTACTAAGACATGGTTGTTAGAAAGCATTCCTCCATGACACTCCCACAAAATGAAAACAAGCAAAGATGCCCTTTCTAACCCTTCTAAAGGATAGGTTGATTAATGTAATGGAAATAAAACAGAGTAAATAAAGGTGAAGAATTGGTTGGCCTTTTAGGACACAAGGTTAATTGAGAACATATTGATTCTTAAATGTTAAGGCTAATAACACAGCTGGCATTAAGCTCAACTTGTTGTAAAAGGGTATGCATAGTAGGATAGGATCAACTACAAAAAGAGTTTTTCCCTCTTATTGTGTGCTTTATCCTAATTTCAGCCTTCACCAGCTATTATCGCTAGTTTGAGCCTACAGTCATATCATATGGGTGTGTAAATACTAATCTCAAAGGGAATCTAAGTGACGTTCCACTAAAAAGAGTCACAAACATGAGGTTTGTGGACATATCAAGTCAATTATGATCTTAGCATCTAGATCTGGCAAAAATTGATCCGACCTGAGAACCCGACCCAAACTCGCCCGAAAGTTTTAGGTTCTGAACATGACTTTGTCGACCCGAACTCGAAATAAACTAAGCCTGAAAACCCATAAATTTTTGGATCAAACCCAACCCGAACCCGAACCCACCTATTCGACCCGAATATTATATATTTAATTTTTATTTTCTTTAATTTTTTCCTTTTAACAATAATAGTTTCTCATTATAACGAATCGTTTAGAGAGACATTATACAATTATCACATCCCTTCGTAAATTAGACAATGGTTCCCGTTTTTATCCATAACACAATGTCATATACAACTTATAAATGGTGCAATTTTAGAAAATGGCCATGAAACAACTTTAATATTAAGAAAAGTAATTTAGAGTTAGATAAGTAATGAAAATGTGCGAGTCATACCATTATATTCTTGTTAAAATGAATATGTCTCATTGCATTTTAAATAAGATTATTCCACAATAATCTAAAATTTTGATTTTAGAATTAATAGATAATTATAATAACTTGCGCGTAGACAATATTCTTTCGTTTGGATTCTTTCTAATTAATCTCGAATCTGATGCAATGTTGGGTAATGGACCAACTTATATTCATGCTAGAATCAACGTACTAATAAAGCATGCCTGATTAGGTAATGTTAGGTTAATTAACAAAATATCAAATTATTAAATGGGCTCCTAATGAGTTGAACTACTTCGACTCGTTTACATGCTTTAGATAGGCCGACCCATGAATGGCCCGACTAATTATTAATATTTTAATATACAGGCTAATCCATCCAAATGTGACTCATTGTTCATCCGTACATGAATTTCATATATCATATTGAAAAGTTTGGATATTTTTAATATTCTTTGAAAAAATTACAATTACAATGCTTGTTCATTAAATACAGACAATTTTGAGTAATAAATATGACAATTTTTTGATTTTGACAAAAAAAGAAATAATTTACTAAAAAGGCGCTTCAAACCTGTTGGGTTGATCCGAAACCTATAAAACTGAAATACACCCGTTCGTATTTTACCCGAACTCGAAATACACCTAACTCATATTTTATCCGAATCCGAATACATCCGATCCATATTTGACTTGCCCGCCCGAATTGACAGGTCTATTAACATCTCTTCAACGGATTAGTATGCGTGTTTTTCACGGTGTGGTTATCCTTAGTGGCTACATTGTCATTGATACCAACGGGTCCAAAAGCAATTTTACAGTCAAGTCATTATATGCAGATGACTTACCTAATAGCTATAAATGGTGTAGAGTTACTAAGTGAGGCAAAAGGCCGTGCCATATTCTAACTTTGAGATGATTAATATGGGTAAAGTAGCATATGCTCTTGAAATAAAGTTTTTGAGAGAATATCAAATAGGTTATTCTTTTTCCTAAAGAGAATGACATCAAAAAGTCTTCGAATAATCTAATACACACAACTATGACCCTATTAGTACTCACATCAACAAAGGCGAGGCCCTACAACAAAATGTGTGCACACTCTATTAGAACAAGAATTAATAAGTACAACTTGCTTTGTTAGATGTGGTTAGAAGTCTAATGCATGATTTGGTGCATATTAGACATGTTATCTTTACATAGATATTATAACCCAAACAGTTAAGTCCTGAGGAACCGGAAAGGAACCTTTGTTCATACGTAGGGATGACAATAAAACCTGTACCCATTTAAAACCCAGAAAACCCGCCACGTTTATAACCCAAATGGGTGACAAAAATGGGTTTTAAATGGGTATTGGGCGGGTTTAAGAAAAATGGATACGGGTACGGGTATGAGTATGGGTACGAGCTTCAACCGCCTCATACCCGAACCAGCCCCGTACCCGTTTTTTTTATTAATTTAAAAAAACCTAAGCTGACTTAATTAATCAAGCTTGGCAGTCCAAATGTCCAGCCCAAATTTGTATATCTTACTGGTGGATAGGTAATCCATGCTCTTCATGTGGATTGTTATTACTTGTTGTGACCAAATATTATGGCAGGGGATGTTTAGTAGGCGTTCAACAAAAACGTGTTGATGACTTGTTGAATTTACTAATATTGAATTCAAATATGGGTTTAATATGGGTATTTATTTTTATTTTCTATACAAACCCGAATAAAACCCACAAACCCGCAAAAACCCGGTGGGTAAGGATATGGGTGTAGTTTTTCAATGCCCGATGGGTATAGGTACGAGTATGGGTACTACTTTCAAAAATGGGTATGGGTACGGGTACGACTCAACCCGTCCCGTACCCGCCCCATTGCCATTCCTAATCATACGTTTTAGGCATATAGGCAATAACTTGCATCAAAAGGGTGCAATGGTCTTGACTGTGGTGGGTTTAGATGAGAAATGAACCTCCAAATATGTCTTCTTAGTTAGCAATGGTAATAAAGTGGAAGAATCAGTCACATGTTGCCTTATTATGAGATGAGCTTATAGCTTTCCTTAAAAGCATAAAGGTCTCCTCTGTTGAAGAGGTACTTGCATTATTTGGTTTGTGGACCAAATAATACTATCTAGGAATAGTTTACTGGGATAAATTGTGATCACATGTTCCAAGCACCTTGATTATTGTGATAAGACCAAACAGATTATACATAAGGTTCAATTTTGTAAATGACATGGTGACACACCAAGAGAGTGAATGTAAAACATTTTTCTATGATGGAAATGGTTGTAGAGCCATTGAGTTGGCCCTGGTAAGGGGATGTGCTTATTGAGCACATAAAAGCTTAACAGTCTTCGAAGATTACAACTATGCCCTAGCATTCCAACGTGCACAAAGTGATTGTCTAATATTGCAAAATTCAAATGAGTTGTTTTGCATACACTTATTATTAGGATGCTTAAATACACAATCTCATTCATGTAAGCTTGTCGTGCATTCTTGAATGTGAAAACTAAGTTGGGTTGACTGGAGGTCAGCCCTCTCTGATGTTGATTTTATGCTTAGTTTTAAAAACCCTTTTTTATTGCAAGTGCATAAAGTTAATTATAAACTAGTGAGTATGGGGTGTCGATCCAGCGAGGAACAATATTGATTTTGAATTTCAACTTTTCCAATTATAAAGAATAAGTTAATTGAGGAGTTTAGTTATCAACATGAATTTAAGGAACAGAAGAAAAGAAAATGTGACAAGTACAGAGAAATCAGATTAGAGAATGATCTAGGACTTTGAATTTCACCATTGATGCAAATATTGAATTACTAATTCAAATGAGGATTCAATTTGTCTTTTGTTCAACCTAAGCTACAAGTATTAGGTCATAAATTAAAAAAGTGATTGTAATTATTAAATAAGATTATTTATCTAGTGGTTTAGCATGAATTTTTTTTAGACATAACTCATCTAATTTTTAGTATAAATTATTTAATTTTAACAATTATAATTTTAAGTCCAATTATATAATCATCACATTATCCTACAAAGTCTCATATGCATTTGAGATAGCAAATTAAACTCTTGTAGTCAACATGAGTAATCTACAGTATTAAGATGCGTAGAAAGGTTAAGATCAAGTATAAACTCAAAATTATACAACTAAAGAGACAAAATAACCCAAAAAGAAATTAGTAAAAATATTACTATTAAGGACCCATCATAATCCTAGATAGAAGTAATTTAACTAGTTATAATTAGCAAAACCACCATTGAAGTTGGTATATTTGACTTCATATGCCCAAACTTTAGTACTCAACTACAGAAAATGATAAAATTAAGTGTAAACTCTCAAATTTGACTGACAAATGAAGTGAGAAGAGAATAGAAAAATAGCTGACAAAGCTTATTCCAAACCCCTCAACCCAAATGGTTTTGTCTTACAAAAGATTTTTAAAAATTGAAAGATGGAAGATGAGAGAATGAGAGAATGCTTAGATGCTTGAATGAAGGCATGAGTGGGTGAATGAATGATTCTAACCTATGACCCCTTTCTATAGTGAAAATCTAACCCATTTTGGTGCCCAAAAATTAATAAAAAGTTAAGTTCAATTAATTCTTGGCTGTTGTATTGTATGAAAATAGGCTTCTCATAACCATAAAATTAATTTTAATTAACTATGGTTGACTAAGCCTTACTCATAAGAGGAAAATTTAGCATCTAGGTCATATGCTGATGCTAGGAGCGATGGGCTACTCTAGCTGGGCGTGGCTGGGCCTTCACGCATGGACAAGGGGGAGAGAGAGACATGGGGCCAAGTGTGCAGCAGGCGAGTATGGACGTGTTTGCTGAAGGGCTTCGAATTAGGCCACGCAAATTAGCCCATACGATGAAGAGAAGGAAAGTAAGTAAGTAGGAGAGGAGAGAGAGAGAGAAGAGCCTTGTCTAGCTGGTCGCGTAGTAGGCTCGAACGGGGCCGCGCAAACAAGGCTAGGCGGAGGTAGTAAAGGGCTAAGGAAAGAGAGGGTAAACGAGTTGTTGGCTGATGCTGAGGTGCTGAAGTTCGCCGTTGGGCCATGTGAGCAAGCCGGCATGGGTTAGATGAGAAAGGAGGGAGAGTGAGAGAGCAAGAGAGAGCTTGCTACAAGTGCTTGGGCCGCTAAGACAGGCCACCTAGTCTGCGCTTCCTGGACAATAATTCTCAAACAACTAGACATTAGTTCTTTCTTGTTTCCCCTTTTCTTTTTCTTTTGTTTTCATGCTGTTGAGCTAAGCTATAACATTGCTTGGAGTTGGGTCAAGTTGAGCAAAATTGATCAACTACATACCCAAATTTGTTTATTTAATTCTCACATGAAAATCATTTGAATTGTGGATTATTTACTCATAAAAATAATTTCAAAGACTTAAAAGTAGGTAAAATGAAGGAGAAAATTACATATATAATATAAATAATCAACTCTCTCCCACTAAAACTATGCTAGTCCTCAAGCAAAGCATAACAGTAATGCATATTATTCATTCAACTCATCAAAGAGAACAAGATCATTGAAGAAAATCAAGTTATCCAACTACACTTCAAATCACATATATCAATTCACTACCAACCCATAACTTATTATCAAGCACTTCCAACCTTAACTAAGTCAATAAGCCAAAGTTCAAGCAAATTAAGCACACGATGAAACCATGTAATGAATCGTAAGTATAAATTTTGGCCCACGTAACAAAAATCACGAGAGTATCTTTAAAATCAAGTCTGAAACTATTAGTCTTTTGTTTTTTTCCGTTTTGATTATCTTTTTCTTTGAACTTTTTTAAAAGTTAGTTGATTCTATGTGCTCTTTTGAGTGGATAAAGATAGGAATAAAGATAACACTCAGAAAAGCACTTAGTACATATTCAGTCAATTAAAGATGTCAATAGAGATAGAACCTAAACATTATTACCAGAATTAGAACTTCATTAATTCAATTTATTTAATTTATTGATTGAAAACGAATGGAAAACTCAATACATTTTAAATATTCATAATGACATTGAAAATGAGGTTATATCTCAAACTCAAATTCGGTTACATAGCAGCATTAGCACTGTAAAAATTTTTGGCCATCAACTAGTCAAAGCTAGAAGTAATATCTAATGAACATGGGTCACATGAATCAAATCAACTTAATAGGAGTAGAATATGCACAATCACAATGCTCAAACTCTTGTGAGAATCAAATTTACCCAAAGATTTTCAAGTTTAATTTTCCTCAAAATTTCATATTCATTTTGCCTTCCCCGCGCACCTAAATCTTGCATTATCTCAATAAAAAAACAATAATACAGCGAGAAATGAAGAAAAGAGCATCACAACCTGACAGCATGTGAAAATCATTTCCATATAAATCTATCAATCCAAGTCCAGAAGTACCTTTACAACCAACACCAATGACAAAGGCCAAAAACCAAATGAAGAATCACACTCTAAGACAAAAATACACCGTGAAGAAAACAAAAACAAAAGACTTAAACTCTTCTAAAGTGATGGGGTTTCCTCCCAACAAGCGCTAAGTTTTATATCTTCAGCCAGTCAAGGTCCTATCCACTAGTCATAGTAGATAAGGTCTACTAGATTGATGGACTCAATCAAACTTGGCTCAATATCATAAGTCACAACAGGTTTCAAGCGTTGGCAATTGACCATAAGAAGTTGACCATATTGAGGATCTAAAACTTGGACCGCCCCAAAGGGAAACACGTGTTGGACAAGAAAAGGACTATCTCATCTAGATCTCAACTTGTCAAGAAATAGCTTAAGCATAGAGTTAAAAAGTCAAACCTTCTTATTAGGGTCAAAAGATTTACAGGAAATTATATTATCATGAAAAGTTTTGGTTTTGGCTTCATAAATTTTAGCATTCTCATAGGCTTTATAAGCAATTCATCTAACTCATCCAATTAAAGCCTATCGTTAGAACTCGCTTGTTTTATATCAAAATTAAAAGCATTAATAACACAAACAACACAGTGCTCTAATTCAACTGGCAAGTGACAGGCCTTACTAAAAAGAAGTTGGTAAGGAGGCATCCCGATGGGAGCCTTATAAGCAGTACGGTAGACACATAAAGCATCATGCAATATCAAAGACTAGTCTTTCTTATTGGGTCGAACCATTTTCTCAAGTGTAGACTTAATCTCATGATTAGACATGTTGACTTGACCACTAGTCTAAGAGTGATAAGAGGTAGCTACATTGTGAGTTACAGAATACTTTCCAAGTAAAGCCTCGAATGACCTATGGCAAAAGTGGCTACCTCTATCACTAATAAAAGCTTTAGAAATCCCATATCGAGAAAATATATACTCTTTCACAAACTTGACAACAACCTTATGGTCATCAGTTGTGCTAGCCTGAGCTCCCACCCACTTTGACATATAATCCATAATAACCGATGTGTACACAAAGCCAAAAGATAGGGAAAAGGGACCTATAAAATCAATGCCCCCACACATCAAATATCTCAATAATCAGAATAGGGGAATGGGGCATCATATCACGATGGGGCGGGGAACCCAGACGTTGACAATGCTCACAAGCAAGACAGAATTGTTAAGCTTCATGAAACAGAGTGAGCTAAAAGAAGCCACTTTGTAGGACTTTAGCAGCTGTCCTATGACCTCCAAAGTGACCATCACGAGCATAAGAGTGACAAAAGGTTAGAGTACTATGAATTTCACCCTCCGGGGCACATCTATGCACCACTTGCTCAGGATAATATTTGAAAAGATAACGGTCTTCCCAATAGTAATGTCTTAGTTATGAGAAGAACCTATCTCTCTCTTATTTGGACTAGTGAGGAGGAATCTTCCCAATGGTAAGGTAATCCACAATGTGAGCAAAATGAGGGAGAGGGGCATGTGACGCAGCAAATAATTGGTCATTAGGAAAGTGGTCAGAAAATCTAACTAAATCATCAGTATACTCAGTAAAGATCCTAGACAAGTGGTCTGCAACTAAATTTCAGAACCTTTCCTATTTTTTTTATCTCAATGTCAAACTCTTAGAGTAACAAAATCCAGCTAAGGAGTCTAGGTTTGTTGTCATTTTTGGCAAATAAGTGTTTTAATACAGCATGATCTGTAAACACAATCACTTTTGAACACAAAAGGTATGGATGGAATTTATTCAGTTGTCGAATAATTCTATTGAGGATCAGTTAGAGTTCTACTAGTATATTAAATGACATGAGGCATTCTATTCATGCTTTGACCCGAGACAACCCCAATAGCAAAATCAAATGCATCACACAAAATCTCGAATGGCAAAGAAGAATTAGGGGGTTATATAATAGGGGCCGACACTAATAAAGATTTAAGATTTTCAAAAGCTTTCACACAAAACTCATAATTACAAAAGGAGCATTTTTAATAAGGAGGTTCATAAGTGGGTGATCCAATACTAAAATCCTTAATAAATCTCCTATAGAAACCAACATGACCAAGGAATGATCTAACTTACTTCACAGAAGAAGGCACATGCAGCTTAGAATCAGATCACCTTGGCTTTATTAGCCTCAGTCCCCTTTCTAGACACTTTGTAACCTAGCACATTCCCTTCTTGGACCATGAAATGACTTTTTTTCCCAACTCAAGACCAGATTCACTTCTTCACATTTTTAAGCGCAGTGAACAGATTAGCAAGACACATATCAAAGGAATAACCAAAAATAGAGAAATCACCCATAAACACTTCCATGAAATTATCAATATGATAAGAAATATGGCCATCATGCATCTCTGGAATGTGAAAGGTGCATTACACAATGAAAAAGACATCCTTTGATATGTGAATATACCCTATGGGTATGTAATGGTGGTTTTCTCTTGGTCCTCTAGATAAATAGGTATTTGGTTGTAATCAGAATATCCATCTAAAAAGTAATAAAAACTTTATGCAACTAATTTTTCTAAAATTTGATCAATAAAGGGAAATGGAAAATGGTCCTTTCTAGTGACAGAGTTCATATTTCTGTAATTAATGCACACCCTCCACCCCGTGGTCTATCTAGTAGGAATTAGTTCACCATCATCATTTTATCCACAGTTATGCCAGATTTCTTAGGGACAACTTGAACTTGACCGACCCATTTACTATCAGAATTAGGAAAAATAATGGCTGCATCTAAAAGCTTTACTACCTCTGTCTGGACAACTTCTTTCATATGGCTACATTGCATTTGCCTAACAGTTTTAACTTCGCCCTCTAAATAAATTCTATGCATGCAAGTGGTTAAACTAATCCCTTTTAAATTAGCAATTGACCACCCAATAGCAGCTTTATGATCAAATAAGACATGAATCAACTCTTTCTCTTGATAACAGGATAAGAGAGAAGATATAATAATAGTAAGGGTCTCTTTGGAGCCTAGAAACATCCAGGAGAGGTTTTAACCCAAGTTTGGGTGAAGACACAATAGAAGGTTCCATAGGATAACTTGCTAAAGGGGTGAAGAGGTTTGGGGACATTCAAGAGCAAGACTCAAGATGAGAGGAAAATCAAGAGTAGAATCCATCTCATCTAATGTACTTCCTAAGTCAAATAATCTCAAATCTCCATGGAAAAGATAGGTTCCTAAGGGATTATTGCTCAGAATAGGAGGTAAAGCTCTTCAATTATTTCAGCAATCACATCAATAAAGAAGCATTTAGATTCATCTTCAAACACGAGTTGAGAAGAAGCTTTAAAAATGTTAAGCCTAACCTCCATGTTCATGACTGAGACATCCATTACTCCCAACCTACAGTTAATGGTGGAATTAGCTGTGGCTAGGAAAGGACGCACCAAAATAAGAGGGATTTGCTTAGAAGCATCACTAGGGTCCATGTTTAATACAACAAAGTCAATAGGAATGAATCTTTCATCAATCCGGACCAAGACATCATTTATTAACCCATTAGGAGTCCTAACTAACCTATTAGCAAGCTCAAGGGCACAATTGGAAGGTTTTAGTTCACCCAATTCCAACTCTAAGTAAATAGAATAGGGTATCAAATTAACACCGGAACCCAAATCCAAAAGTGCGATTTCAATTCTGTGATTGCCAACATAACACGAAATGGCCAGGACACTGGGATCTTTGAACTTAGGTAGAGTGTCACATTTCAATATCGAGCTCACTTGTTCACTTAGAAGAATCTTTTTAGACTTGTCATCTTTAGATTTCCTTTTAAAAGTGCATATCTTTAAGGAACATAGCATAAGTTGGGATCTATCTAATTGCTTCCAAGAGGGGAAGACTGACCTTAACTTGCTTAAAGGTCTCTAAGATGTCATCTCTTTGCTCAACTTCGTTAGAAGAGAATAGTGCATCCAAAGCTTAAGGGTAAGGAACCCTTAGCTTATATGCCATAGTGGGGTTAACCACAATAGGGGAAGGGGATGGGTCATTATCCTTTACGGTTTCAAGGTCACTCTCTATGGACTTAACTCTTTCCTCCTCATCATGTTCCTTCTTGCTCACCTTGTTATCAACTTCTTTACCATTCTTAAGAAACATTACAGCTGTCAATTGTTCGAATTATTGGCCTTTAAGGTTCTGTATGGGATGACTTAGAAGTTTTGCTGCTTCTCTGTTACCGACAACTATGGCTAATGGTCCAAGTTGGGTTTCAAACTTAGTTATATATTATGAATGAGAGTCAACAATATGCATTTTAGACTCAATTTCTTTGACCTTAGAATCAACATTTTGTATAGCAAAAGCCTGTGCATCAAGAGTAGAAATTACCTTGTCTAACTCAAAGCTCCCAGATGGAGCTTCATGGGAAGAGGGAGAAGGGAACATATATCTAGTTTTGGAAACCAGGGGCTAGGTCTGCTAGATTGGGCTTGAGGATTCTCATCATTTTATGGCCTCCATAAAAAATTGGGATGATTCCTCCAACTATGATTATAGGTGTTAGAATAGGATTATTGGATGAAGGAAATCATTGAGTAGTACTTACTTGTTCTGTCACACAATCTGACTTAGCAATACAATGATAGTCGACAAAAGCATCTATGGGACTAGCACAAATTGAACACACATCTTGGATAGAAGGGGCATTAGAACATTCTGTTCATGCACAACAATTAATCAAATCTCTTAGTTAAAGCACCAACTTTACTAGAAAGGTTAATTGAATATGAAACCTTATAATTCCCTCCATTACTTAGCTTGCAAATGTGAACTTTCACTCAAATGTTCAAACAATTCCCAAACTTCTTTGGGAATGTTATGCAAGAAACTAACACCACAAGATACATCAACTATTTGTCTATTATGCTTATCTAAACCAGAATATAAACTCTAGGCGAGTTGCCACATGGTTGACCTCACAGTGAGGACAACTTCGCAATAACTCTTTAAACATTTTCCAACTTTCATGCAATTGTTGATTTCCATATTGTGAGAAAGTGGTTGCAGTACGTCTTAAGGCAGTTAGTTTACCAACAGAAAACTTTTTTTTCAAGAATTCCTTTTACATTTGACCCCAAGGGGTGATGTTTATCTTAGTATCCAACCAATCTTTAGCTTTATCTTTTAAAGAAAAAGGGAAAAGTTAGAAATGAAGAACGTCATCAAAGATATTATTCGAAAATGCAATGGAACAAATCTCTAGAAATGCATCAGCATGCCTGAAAGGATTTTCATATTCTCACCCATAAAATGATGGAAGCATTTGGATAAGGGACGGTTTAATCTCAAATGGCCCACTAACAGTGGGTATATGGGTTCTTGTTGGTAAGTCACAAATGGCAAGAGTGAAATACTATTTAAGTTGCTTAGGTGATGGGGTTTGTTCCTCAGCCATCTTTTTCTTAGATTCACGTTTCTCAGCTCTTCTCTTTCTCAGAAAATGCTCAACTTTAGGATTAATTTGTTCAAGTTCTAAGAATAAAGAATGTCTACCATGCATATATGCACAAGTAATTAAGAGAATAGAATGAAATCACCACCATAATAACCACCACATGGAATAAGAGGAAAAGAAGGACAAAAAAAAGATCCAAGGGAAGGGAAAAATGAAAAAAAACAAAGCAAAATAAAATAAAATAAAAAGAGACTAAAGGAAACAAAAGGGAAAAAGATTGTTAGATTAGATAAAAATAAATAAAATAGCAGAAATAAAATAGTTAGATTAGATTAGACTAGATTAGGAGGATGGAGAAAATAGTTAGATTAGAGGGGAATGGGAAGAACAAAAATAAAATGGTTAGATTCGGAGGGGATTGAGGAATAAAATAATGAAAAAAGGGATGGGGGGCTGGGAATAACGTAAAGAAACAAAATTGTTAGATTAGTAGGGAATAAGGGGAAAAAAAACAAATAAAAAGAATAGAGGAAGAGGAAATTCAAAACTTACTCTTTGTTTCTTGACAACGTCGCTAAAAACTTGATATGAATTTTATGTTTAGTTTTAAAAACCCTTTTTGCTTGCATGCGTATAAGGTTAATTGTAGACTAGCGAGTATGAAGTGTTGATCCCAGGAAGAATAATAGTGATTTTAAATTTCAACTTTTGCAACTATAAAGAATAAATTAGTTGAGGAGTTTAACTATCAATATGAATTTAAGGAGCATAAGAAAAGTAAATGTGACAAGTAGAGAGAAATCCAATTAGAGAATGATCTAGGACTTTGGATTTCACAATTGATGCAAATATTGAATTACTAATTCAAATCAGTATTTCAGTTTGTCTCTTGTTCAACCTAAGCTACAAGCATTAGGTCATAGATTAAAAAGACGATTATAATTATCAAGTGAGATTATTTATCGAGTGGTTTAGCATGAATCATTCTTTCTAGACATAATGCATCTAATTTCTAGTATAAATTATTCAATTTTAGTAATTATAATTTTAAGCTCAGCTACATAATAATCATGTTAGCCTGCAAGGTCTAATATTCATTTGACATAGCAAATTAAAATATTATAGTCAACATGAATAAACATAGTATTAAGATGCATAGATAGGTTAAGATCAAGTACAAACTTAAAATTATGCACCTAAAGAGACAAAAATAATTCGGAAAGAAACCAATAAGAATATTATTATCAAGAATTCATCTCAATCCTAGATATGAGTAATTCAGCTAGTTATAATTAGCAAAAACACTATTGAAGTTGGTATATTTGACTTCCTATGCCCAAATTTTAGTGGTCAATTACATAATGATAAAATTAAATGTAAATGAGTCAATGAGATGGGAAGAGAAGGGAAAAAATAGCTAACAAAGCTTATGTTCTTCTAAANNTTTTAACCCAAATGGTTTTATCTTACAAAAGGCTCTCTAAAAATTGAAAGATGGAAAATGATAGGAGAGAATGCTTGGGTGCTTGGTGATAGGAAAAATTTAAGTTTTAAATTTGTAACCGCAAGTGCAAGGTTTATTGTCAAGTACTCAGGGAGTTATCCACTGAGAGTTGGGTTTCAAGTACCAGGATTAGCTTGAGTGTTTCAAGCTAGGCTAAGTGAAAAGGAAAGAAAGATAAACTAAATAAAGCTAGTGAACATATGGAAAGAGGCTTAGAGTTATGATTGAGCTAATTGATGAGCCAGGCAATCGAGGCAAGTCCTAACCTACCAAACCTGTACTGACAACTATAGATGGTCGGTTGCACCATTGAAGCCACCCAAGCCCTCTCTTAAGGGTCATGAGCTAGTCTAATTAATCTAATCACCTATTTCCATGGGGTTAGCCTAATTAGACCATGGGATTAACAACCCCTCAAACTTAGGATTGGGACTATTTTTATGTCAAATTACGGCTACCTACTCCCCACACTAGCTAATTGACCTTTCGGCATAAGTCAATTGTCCAAAAATATAGTTGAAAGCTCTCTCAATCATTTCATCGAACACTTGGTGAGCATGAGAGAAAACTCTAAGTTCAAGGCATAAATTGATTGTAGTTAGGCCTAATCCAAGGCTAATTAGTCATCAAGAGACTAATCACAATCCAAGCCAACAAAATCTAACTACTAATCATCACAAGAAGACCACAAAATCAAATCACAACTAAAATAGCAATCATAAACGAGAAACAAAAAAGGATGAAACTAATCTAATCTAATAAGCAAATCTAACAAGCCAATTTAACATGGATTAAATATAAAAACTAAACATTTAAGCTAAACATAATCTAAACTAACATACTCAAATGAACAAAAGCAAGAACAAAAGATGAAATACATATATAGAGAGAGAGAGAGAAGAGAAAACTCAGGTTTGATTGGTTTGAATGAAAATCTTCAATCTTGAATCCAAGCAACCAAAATACAATCTAATCTCCCCAATCTAATTGCTCATATTGGGGTTTTTATTGGCTAAACCTAACCTAAAACACACCTGAAGGTCTCTAAAAAGGCCCTTAAAAAGTCCCAATGAAGAGCCTTTTATACAAATTGAGCCGCATGAAAACGGTCCAAGAAGCGCAGGGGAGGATGACAACCATCGGTAGTCACGATCGGCAGTCTCCTGGGCGACCGGTGGCTATTGCCACCACCTGCCTAGCCACCTACAGTGTGCCGACTGTTGGGGGGTGGTGGGTACGACCTCCCGTTGTTTCTTGCTTTGCGATGCTCCGACTTTTCTTGTTGTATCTTCTCTCCTTTTTGTGGTATTTATTCGATTGAACTTATTACCTGCAAAGGCAAACAAAATAAGTAAAAGTCCTAAAGATTATATTATTATACGAGCTAAAATTAGTTGATAGAGGCATATAAAATTTGACAATTTAATACCGAGCAAATAGCCCCACACCTATCTTTTGCTCGTCCTTGGGCAAAATAAAAGAAAGCCTAGCATAGGAATCTAACTCACTTTCATAGGAATCACGATTGCATTTAGCATTGTAACATGCCCTTTAAACCCCTTGGTTCCCCCAAGTGGACGAGTGGGGTCTCATGAGGGTTTGCAGAAGATATACCTACAAAATCTTTGAAATATTTTTAGATTGTTTAGAAAGCAAAGCATATATGCAAGGCAAAGGAGAAAACATGTAGCCATCTAGATCCATTCTATTAGCCTAGCAACCTAACTACTAAGCCATATACAAGCAAAACATACATTTAGGACACACATAAGCTATAAATGTATCATGACTCTCATTTTTCACCTTACGCAATACAATGACACTATTTGCACACCTTGGTGCTCAGTGCAAAGTGTATTAACTCTTTGCTAGGCTAAAACTGGGCAAAATGTCATCTCCGCTTGGCTTATGACTCCCTTTATTTTTGGTCCCTTTTTCTTTCTTCCTTTTTTCTACTTTTCTTCTTACGCTTCTTTGCCCGGGTGGGTAGTTCTTGGCTTATTAGGTCTTGAACTCCCAGAGGAACAACTTAGCGCATACTTGGACTTCTTCCCTATTTAGGAGTTTTTTTGGATGTGCAAAGTACTTATTCAAGCCTAACTAGTGGTTCCGGCATTAAGCTCACTTTTATATCATGCTTTTCTCTTTTTGTTTCCTTTTTCTCATAATGAAGCCAAAACTAGATGTTAATTAACCAACTAGAAATGTCCCCAAACCCAAATTTCAACAACTAACACTGAAGGTCAATCGCTAAGTGTACAAGGTAGGTATAAAACCGCACATGTGGAATGGGGTTATTATGAGAGGCTGGAGATCACATTCTAGACAAGTGTTCTATTATGCATGACAATCTTAAGTCCCATCAATAGGGGACTAAAATCATAAAACATCACCAATGCTAAACAACAGAACCAAGTACTATATGCCTTTTAGGAAGGAGGGGGAATAGGTATAGAGAAATAATTAAGGATGAATACAGAGATTCAAAAACCATCACCAAGCTCAAAAGGAAAAAGCTAAAGGGGTATACATGTTACATTTTATAAACACTACCCTTTGTTTTTCGTTAACAGCCAGACAACGAAAACCCAAATACCCTACTACAGTTTTGTGTGCATTTATTAGATTTCAGAATAATTATAACAAAAAACTCAAAAATTTACAAGTGAATCAATAGGGACCTAAAATTATAGCTGCAACCATGACAAGTACAAAAACCATGCCGGAGACAGACTACCTCTAACAAAAACCCAACTCTAACTCAAGTACTCTGCTAGACAACAAAAACCCACCTTTAACTCAAATAACTATAACCATGACAATTCTAAGTCCATCAATAGGGACCTAAAATCATAGCACACCAACGACATTGACCAAGCACCCATAAATATCCAGCAAGCCAGCAACATGACTTAGTAGTTAGCAACCTAAAAGGACAATAACAACCAGACAACAAAAACCCAGCTCAAATATCCTGCTACAATTTCGTGTATATTTATCAAATTTCACAATAATTACGACCAAAAACTCAAACAGTTACAGGTCCATCAACAAGGACCTAAAATCATAGCTGCAGCCATGATAATTATAAAAACCATACCAGACACTGACAAGTTCATCAAAAACACAGCTTTAACTCAAATACCCTGTCGGACAACAACAACCCAACTCTAACTTAAATAGCTGTAGCCATCACAATTGTAAGTCCATCAACAGGGACCTGAAATCATAGCATGCCACCAACATTGACTAAGTGGCCACAAATATCCAACTACCCAGCAACATGACTTGGCATATATGTAAGACCCGCCTTCGTTATTTTTACGTTAAGTTGCATGTCTTGCTTTTACGTTATAAAATCGTATTTTTAGTAGCTGTGTGAGTTTTTAACGATTAAATTCATTAAAAAGTACGATTATTTAACTAACGCTATTATTGACGCTACTTATTCATAAAATATTTGAATCAATGCTAAACCAAGTTTTTAAAATCGTTTTTCATTTTACTTGGCCAATTTCCAAAGTTTAAACCGAAATGTTCATTGTGGGTCATTTCAATTCGGGTTTAGCCTAGCCGTTAGCAAGTACGGGACCGAAATTCAGTTGAATGCTGTTAATTGAGTCAAAAAAAGGGAAAATGGATCAAAAGGGGGGGAGGTTTGGGCGGTGGTTGGCGTGGCTGAGGGGACCGGTCGTCCCCTTCTCTTGGCGGCGACAGGTGGCAGTCGGCGATGAGGCCCACCGGCGACCGTGGCCCCAGAGAGAGAGAGGGAGAGAGGGAGTGCGTTTAGAGAGAGAGAGAGCGTGAGAGGGTGAAGGGTCGGGGTCTCGGGTTCTTCCTGAGACCCAACTTCCCCCCCTTTTGATCCATTTTTCCTTTTTTTTTGACTCAATGAACAGCATTCAACTGAATTCCGGTGTCGTACTCGCTAACGACTAGGCTAAACCCGAATTGAAACGACCCACGATGAACATTTCGGTTTAAACTTTGGGAATTGGCCAAGTAAAACGAAAAACGATTTTAAAAACTTGGTTTAGCATTGATTCAAATATTTTAAGAATAAGTAGCGTCAATAATAACGTTAGTCAAATAATCATACTTTTTAATGAATTTAATTGTTAAAAACTCACATAGCTACTAAAAATATGATTTTATAACGTAAAAGCAAGACAGGCAACTTAATGTAAAAATAACAAAGGCGGGTCTTACATTAATTTAATCGTTAAAAACTCACACAGCTACTAAAAATACGATTTTATAACGTGAAAGTAAGACATGCAACTTAACATAAAAATAACGAAGGCGGGTCTTACAACAATTGTGCAAACTGAGAGTATAAAGAAAGGGAAACAAAATAACGAAAAAAGAAGCAGACGACACCACAAGCAATGCAACAGCACACATAGCCCTGTCCCTCAGCTAGAAGTATTTGCAATTCCTACAATTTCTGGAACTAAACGGACAGCATTTCGTCTAAAACCTGACCATAACCCAGGCTTAAAGCCTTACATTAGGTACCTGCAATAGAGAAAAACAAGAAAAAAACATTCTAATAACTCAACGGTCACACGCTAGAGCTCACAACTCAACACGTCACACACCCGGAGTACACAACAAAAGAATTTACAGAAAAGAGTATACAACGCACGAATTACACATCCGTAGCCAAACGACTTACTAAATCATGTGGAGTGGCTAAAGCTTGTGCACTAACTTTCGCATTCAACACTTCTAGTTGGTTCTCCAAGGTTTGCACTTTGTTTAGAAGTTTCAACACAATCGGTGATTCAGCCGGGTAACGTAGATTACGTAAATCTCTTGCAGATACTCCACGACCTAATCCCCACACTTTTCCCTGTGTTTAAGCACCCATTAGTTTTCGATAGGTGATGTTCTCCACTTGCTTGGTTGACTCTGAGAAGACAACTTCATCGGACCCTGTCTTTTGCTTGATAATATTCTTTGCTGAATCCTAACTCACAAAAAAGTGTATCTTCAGACGTCCATCATGTAAATGATAATATAAACTTAAACATATACAATTACCATAAATTGTTGGGTGATGGGATCATGGAAGGTCTTATCTTTCTTATTCTGATGAGTCTCTATGAACCATTCGATTGGACCAGACTCTCGATTATATTTCCTTTCCTAAAACCCGACATAACTATGTCAATTTAGATGAATAATAGCAGCACATGTTTTACGCATGCCTGTTAATAATGCCATCGTAAGAAAAGCAACACTTAGAGTACTCACAAACTTTTCACGCAAAATAGCAAAACTCTGTGAGCCAGCGGTGTGAGGATGTAATTGCTTTCCCCTTGGTCTCTTCCCAATCTCAGAATATTTCTATAAAAGAATATATATATGTAACAATTTATATTCCAAACTAAAGTTATTATCACGTATGTAGAGTATTAGAGTGTAGTAATTAACCTGAAACTTCTCTGAAAAACATAAGTCTACAAATCCGAACCACATTGTATCACCTACTCCACAAGGACGCTTCAGGCCTGTAGTATTTCCTGATTCAACTGCTGGTAAAGCATATAACTCTTCCTTGGTTGTACCTACCTTAATGTATTTAATTCTCAGATAACGTTTGTATCCTCTTACCCTCTCCCCAACAGCGTTCAGAACTTTTTCGTGAATAGATTGAGTGGCTGGCATCACGAACTTCTTCTGCATTTATTCAGTGTAAGAAAATAATGAAGTGTATAAGTTAAGTTTGACAAGTACAACAACTAGAAGTGAAAACAAAAGAACCTCACCCTTATATAATTTATAATTCGATCCTTAAATAAAGAAGGTACAAGTCGCCACTCCTTGTAGTTTAAAGGACATAAATGAGGGCGCTTCATCACTTCAGCAAGGAATCGATTGAACAGGCTTCCTGTTTTTTTTACTGGCTGTAAAAACTTGTTCAAAGGCACTAGAATTCTACTCGAAACATCCAAGCCATGCACCACTTTTACAGTGATTCCCCCTCTAAGCTTGCTTACAGTCCCTTGTCCATCTATCAAGTGGAATCAAATGACGTTAAAGACAAAGCATAGCAATTCATCGTAGCTGGTATTCTTCTTATAGTTTTAAGATAATAAATAATCTTTACGATGTTCGATATCACTATTGCATCATGCCATAGATTAA
>NCQV01061622.1:727-23413 GCA_002740545.1 Lophocereus schottii
CATGACAAATTTTCTTACATCCTTGAAAAGCATGGGCCAATATAAGCCTGCTTGGAGTACCTTTACAATCGTCTTATCCGGTTCAAAGTGTCCATGATAGGTTGAAGCACGGCAATGGTGCAAGACACTATAGACCTCATCTTCTGGCAAGCATCTTCTATAGATCTCATCTCCACACAGCTTGTAAAGAAGAGGCTCTTCCCACACATAGTATTTGGTATCGAAAAGGAATTTCTTTCGTTGTTGGTAGGACAATTATGGAGGTAGCATCCCACACGCTTTGAAGTTGATCAAATCAACATACCATGGGCTGGCTTGTTGGGAAATGGCAAAGAGTTGCTCATCGGGGAAGGAGTCATCAATTGGGAGCTCTTCACTATAAGTTGCCTCGGGCCTAGGCAAGATAGATGATCGGCAATCACATTTGCCAACTTGACCTTGTCTTTGATCTCCAAATCAAACTCTTGAAGAAGGAGGACCTATCAGATGAGTTGGGGCTTGGAGTCAGATTTCTTCATTAAGTGCTTCAAAGAGGCATGATAAGTGAAGACAATGACCTTGGAATTTATCAAGTAAGATCGAAATTTTTCCAAGGCAAAGACAACCGCTAAGAATTCCTTCTCTATCGTGGCATAATTCAGTTGAGCCCCATCAAGAGTACAACTTGCATAGTATATGGCATATGGCTTATTGTCTTTCTCTTGGCCAAGAATGGCACCCACTGCATGGTTTACCTCAAAAGGTAACTCTCAATCAGGGGCTTACATTACTGGAGTCATGATTAATGCCTCTTTTAACCTGAGAAAAGCACTCAAGCATTCGTCATTAAACTCAAAATGCACACCCTTGACAAGCAATTGGGTGAGAAGTTTTGCAATTTTTGAAAACTCCATTGTGAGCCGTCGGTAAAAATTGACATGTCTAAGAAAACTCTTCATACCCTTTACAGAAGTTGGTAGTGGTAATTTTTCAATCACCTCCACCTTTGCTTTGTCAACTTCAATGCCTTTGTTAGAGATAACATGACCAAGGACAACCCCTTCTTGTACCATAAAATGACACTTCTTCTAATTCAAAACCAAATTTACATCTTCACATCCTTGCAAGACCTTGGACAAATTATTCAAGCAATGTCATAGGTTGCACCATACACAGAAAAATCATCCATAAAGACTTCCATTATGTCCTCAATAAAATTAGAGAAAATAGCCATCATGTAATGTTGAAATATAGCAGAGAAATTACATAACCCAAATGGCATTAGCATATGTACCATAAGTGCAAGTAAAAGTAGTCTTTCCTTCCTCATTAGGATGGATAGGGATTTGAAAGAAACCTGAATACCCATCTAAGTAGCAAAAATATGAGTTCTTAGCAAATCTTTCAAGCATTTGCTCTATGAAGGGAAGGGAGAAGTGATCTTTATAGGTGACTTCATTCAATGTTTGATAATTCGTTGAGCGACGACCCTTCCATTCGGCAACCTCCTTTTCAAGGAGAGTTAATGCTTGTTGGGGAAGGTATCCCACATTGAGAGTTGAGGAGAACGAACCACGCCTTATAAGCGTGGGGAAACTTCAACCCATCGAGGCACCTTTTGAGGACAAAACCATGAGGGATGCACTGGACTCAGGGTGAGCGTGCCCTCATGTGAGCTATGTAGCCCCAAAGTGGACAATTCCTCGATAATGGGTGGTCGTGGGCTGTTACAGTGGTATCAGAGCCATGGACCCGACCCGGTGTGCCAGCGAGGACGCTGGGCCCCTGAGAGGAGGGTGGATGAAGGTATCCCACATCGAGAGTTGAGGAGAACGAACCACGCCTTATGAGCGTGGGGAAACCTCAACCCATCGAGGCACCTTTTGGGGACAAAACCGTGAGGGGTGCACTGGACTCAGGGTGAGCGTGTCCTGGAGTAAGCTGTGTAGCCCCAAGTGGACAATACCTCAATGGCGGTTTGAGAGAATTAGCTCATTATTCTCATCTCTGACAACATTCATCCCCCCTTTCTTAGGTACAACATAGACGGAACTTACCCACGTACTATTGGAGATAGGGTAGATAATACTGACCTTGAGCAATTTCAAAATTTTCTTCTTAACCATCTCTTGCATGCTAGGGTTCAAACTTCTTTGGTGTTCAATTGAGGACTTATAGTCATCTTCCATTAAGATTCGATGCATACACACAGAAGGGTGAATTTGTTTTAAGTCATCAACAGTATATCCTATGGCTTTACAATGCTCTCTAAGCACTCTGAGCAAAGAGTTAACTTAAGATGCATTCAAACTTGCATTCACAATCATAAGATATGTGGAGTTAGGTCTAAGAATTTCATACGTCAAGGAGGAAGGGAGAGGTTTAATTCTACCTCAGGAGTTTGCACCTCATCAGACGAAGGCTTATTTTCAACCTTTAATGGTTCCACCTTAGTAAGGAAAGGTGGAATTGGTGGAGAGGCTTCCAAAAGTCGAGCACACATGGCTACTTCAGCATTTTCATCCTTAGTAGTGCTATCATTCAACATCAAGTGCTCAAGAGGATAATTAGAATCAAGGTTAGACACAGTTTCCTGTATCAAACCATCAACCACATCAATCTTATTGCACTATTAGAAATGGAAGGGAATTTAGAAGCTTTAAACAACTTAAACTCCACATGATCATCCCCCACATTAAAAGACAGCTTACCATTTTTCACATCAATACGGCACCCAGCGGTGGCCAAGAATGGCCTCCCAAAAATGATGGGGGTGCGTGTATCCTCTCCCATTTCTAAAATCACAAAGTCTACTAGTACATACAAATCTCCTACTTTAATTAGAACATCCTCTAAAAGACCGATAGGGTATTTCACATAACGGTCCGCCAATTGTAAAGAGATAGTAATTGGTCTCATCTCTCCTAGTTCTAACTTCTCATACATAGCAAGGGGCATCAAGCTCACACTTGACTATAAATCATACAAAGCACGATTTATAGACATATTCCCTCTCAAATAGGGAATTAAGAAACTACTGGGATCCTTAAGCTTAGCAGGAAGCTTGTTTTGGATCGCGGCACTGCACTCTTCAGTCAAAGCTACAATCTCATGCTCTTCTAGCTTTCTTTTATTAGATAGAATTTCTTTCAAACATTTTAGCATATGAAGGCATTTGAGACAAAGTATCAGTAAATGGGATGTTTATGTAGAGTTTCTTCAGGACCTCTAAAAACTTCCCAAATTGCAAATCAAGTTTTGCTTTAGCCATCCTTTGAGAAAATGGTAATGGTGGGGTGTAGGGTTTGGGGGAATTCATCGTAGGGTCCTTAGGAACCTCATCAGAACTATGCACAACATCATCGATCACATCATTAGAGGGTGTAAACACCTCTTTCTCAACATTCTTAACATGCTCATTCCCATCATGCAAAGACTCATCATTGGTAACCCCTTAGGTCCCTCTAGTTGTTTCCCTCATCTCAAAATCATAGCATTGCATTGCTCCCTAGGGTTAGGCTCGGGCTCACTAAGAAGTCTACCCAGGGTGTAGATGAAGAGCTAGCTTGTTGGGCAATTTGGGTTTTCAACATCTGATTGTGAGTTGTAAGCACATCAAACTTAGAGGCTAATTACTTTATATATTCATCTTGCTTTTGTTGCGCTAAACGCATACTCCCCATCGTGAACTCTAAATTGGACTTTTGGGAAGCTTGTGGAGGAAAATGTGGTCTTTGAAAGTAGGGGGTGGCCTAGCATTTACTACGGGCATATTCGGAGGGTTTGGATTAGACCTAGATGAGAAATTTGAATGGTTCCTCCAACCTAGATTGTAGGTATTGGAGTAAGGGTGATTGGTCAGTCTCGGGTTAAAGTTTTGGACATGATTGACTTCACTAGATCTTGGGAAAAAGAACTCCCAACTTGGAAATTCAAAGTCACATGTTTAATAGAATCATAAATTTCACATGGGGGAGGGGCACTAGAATTCATAGCATTCACATTCATACAGTCCAACCTTTGAGTCATAGCATCAACTTTAGCAGAAAGCGAAGAAAGTGCATCAACTTCAAGCTTACCTCTAACCTGCTGGGCTTGGCCTCATTCGGTGGACCATTGGAAATTATTTAGTGCCATCTCCTCTATCAAATTGAAGACTTCATCCTCTGTCTTGTTCATTAAAGTGACTCCAGCCACCGCATCTATGGTGGACCGCACCACTTGAGTAACTCCATTGTAAAAGGTTTGGATGATCATCCACCTTTGGAGTCCATGATGAGGGCATAACCTTAGTAAGTCCTTGAATCGCTCCCAAGCTTCATAGAGCGATCATTTTCCCTTTGAGTGAAGGTAATGATTTGGTTCCTTAGACTTACCGTCTTTGATGGTGGGAAGAATTTGCCAAGAAACGCTTTAGTTAGCTCATCTCAAGTGGTGATGGAATCCAGTGGCAATGAATATAGCCAAGAACGTGCCTTGTCCTTACGAGAAAATAGGAATAGGCGAAGGCAGATTGCATTGATGGAGTCCCCGTTTAACTTCAATGTATATCACACCTCCCAAAAGATTGAGAGGTGAAGATTGGGGTCCTCTATTGGTGATCCTCCAAACAGCGTCTATTGAACCATTGAGACTAGTGCCTACTACAACTCAAAGTTGTTCACCTCCAACGTGGGTCTAGCTATGCTAGAGGTGATACCTTGGACATCCGAAGTGATGAAATCCCAAAGTGTCCTTCTTTCAAGATTCCTTCTTGGTGGTTCCATCTTTGGCGAAGTTTCTCGAGCCTTACACCTTTGTCTTTCTACCCTTTGCTTTTTTCCTCTTTTGATGAGAAGTCCTCTCAATTTCAAGACCGCGTTCGTAAACGAATGGACTTTCCGTAAAAGGGAGAATCTTCCACAAGCTAAACACCAACACTACTAAAGCAATCAAAAGTGGAAACAGAAAAAAAAAATGAAAGAAAGATACTTAGTCACTCTCATAAGATCGACTTAATATTTCACAATTTGGTCCCCGACAACGGTGCCAAAAACTTGACACTACCGCAAGTGCACAGGTGTTGTAGTATAAAAAGAAAGTATCATCCACAGAGACCAAAAGCAAAATTACCAAGTTCTTTCTATTAGAAAATGCTAAGCAATAACTTAATCGAGGATTTTGATTCAGCTATTTCTAATTACCGGTTTCTAAATTCAATCAAGAAAAAACGTCTAGGGATTCATTTAGTTAAGAAATATGTGGATCATATGATTTAACATGTGCAGTTCTCTAAATTGGATAATTTTGAGGAATTGCAATCGATTCATAATTTAGTCTATTCTTTCAAAATCGACCAAATTGCCTAAACTAAACCAAAGTCGCTCTTTCAAACTCGTTTCTCTTAGTCTAAGTTCAGTATTTTTGATTACACATCCACCCTCCCAACGTGCAAATTTCTGTTTTAAGTCATTGTTATGTTAGGTCCTATCAAGTGGTCTAACAATCGAATTTCACCTTTCAGTTCTTTACTCAATTGTCTCAAGGGTGCAAGCAAATTTGGCTAAGTCCACTCACAACATGATAATTACTTGATGAAATGAAATCAAACCAACATGAAAAGAAAGCACAATTCCGTTGAATTAAAATCATCCAACTACACTTTCATTAACAAATAAATCCCTAAACAAGATAAACTACTCACTCATGATTAAAAAATTAAGCAACTAACCAAATGATTTAGCGAGATCTAAGACGGAAAAGCTTGGCAATGACAGCCTCCAACAAAGTCTTCAAACTGCCAATAAAATTGAGTTCCACGCTTAAGATTCTCACTTGCACATAAATCAAACTAAAATCTTTAAAAAAAAAAAAATTGGGAAAGGGAATGTCTAGATAAGATGATGGGGTCTCTTTCACTGCTGCCGACTGACATCATTTTAAGCCAATACTCTAGCTTTCTCAGCCACACAACTGAAGGGAGACGAAGAGGCCATAATTACACAGGCACCACAGTCCCTGGCAGCCACCATGGTTGGACCGTGGTCTTGGCTGGAACTGAATTCTTCTGCTCTTCTCTTGCTCCACAGGCATAGGGGTTAGGGTACCTCTATGGCATGTCAACAAGTATTCAAAATGGAGGTCAAATGTTGGGTCAAATGACTAAAATCGTGCAATTATCATCAAACAACCATACCCAAGCATAAAACGAGAATAGGAGTATAAATTATAACATAAAGCACATAATTATCCTAAAAATGCAGCAAAATGACCCTAGAACGATATACACGTTAAGCACTTATCACCTCACATAGAAACATTTAAGACATTGCCTATTTTCCTTAAACACTCTAGTTGACTCGCTCCAGACTTCCACTACTCCATGAGGGAAGACTTTTGTAACTTTAAATGGCCCCAACCACCGGGATCTTAGTTTGCCTGGAAATAACCTTAACTTAGAGTTGAACAAAAAGACGGGGTTACCTACCTCAAATCTTTTCTTTATTATATGCTTGTCATGCCAATGCTTGGTCCTTTCCTTATAAATTCGTGAGCTTTCATAGGCCTCCAGATGTAACTCATCTAACTCATTCAACTATAGAAGTCTCTTCTCACTAGCCGCCTTAAGGTCGAAATTTAGAGTTCTAATTGCCTAATATACCTTGTGTTCTAACTCAACTAGCAAATGATAAGATTTTTCAAAAACTAAGTGGTTTGGAGTAGTACCGAGAAGTGTCTTGTAAGCGGTCCAGTAAGCCCAAAGTGCATCATTAAGCTTTTTAGATCAATCTTTTCGTGACTGATCGACCATTTTTTCCAAAATGCTTTTTAACTCTCGATTAGATAAGTCCACTCAATCACTAGTTTGTGGATGATAAGGTGTAGCAGCTTTATAAAAAACCTCATATTTCTTTAGGAGGGACTGAAGTGGCTTGTTGCAAAAATAAGTCCCATTATCACTCCAGAGAGCTCTTGGTGTGCCAAATTTTGTAAATATGCTTTTTTTAAGAAACTTAATTACCACCTTTGAATCGTTAGTAGGGTATACAATATCTTCTACCCACTTGGAAATGTAATCAACTGCCACGAGGATATAAAGATTATTGTGGGAAGAAGGAAGTGGTCCTATAAAGCTAATTCCCCAAACATCAAAAAGCTCTACCTCAAGTGTCCCACTTTGAGGCATCTCATGCCTTTTGGAGATATTCCTCGTCCGTTGGCAGTTATCGCAACCCATAATGAAAGTCATGGTACCTTTAAAGAGAGTGGGTTAATAGAAATAAGATTGAAGCACCTTAGCTATAGTCTTGTTAGGTCCAAAATATCCACCATAAGTTGAGGCGTGGTAATGGTAGAGGGCACTAGGAACCTCATCTTTAGGCAAACACCTTTCATATACTCCATCTCCATACAATTTGTAGAGTAAAGGCTCTTCCCACACATAATATTTCATATAAGAAAGGAATCTCTTCATTTTTGATNNGATAACCATATTGACATAACTCCACATACTTTAAACTTTACCCAATCAGCATACCATGGCATCTTCTTATGAGATACTGCAAATAGGTGGTCACATGGGAAGGAGTCATCTATGGGAAGCTCCTCCGTTGGTGTGCCCTCGGGTTCTAAGTGAGATAAGTGGTCAGCAACTATATTTTCACTGCTGGCTTTGTCCCAAATTTCCAAATCAGATTCTTAGCAAAAAAGCACCCAGCGAATGAGATGGGGCTTAGAGTCATATGTTTTCAAAAGATGTTTCAATGTAGCATGATCAGTAAAAATGATCACTTTAGAATTTATCAACTACGACTGGTATTTTTCTAAGGCAAATGCAACTGCCAGAAATTCCTTATTAATTGTGGCATAATTCATTTGAGCATCATCTAAAGTTCGACTTGCATAATAGATGGCATAAGGCTTATCGTCTTTCCTTTGTACCGAAATTGCTTCCACTGCATAATTAGTGGCATCGCACATAACCTCAAAGGGTAATTCCCAATTCGGGCTTGCATAATTGGGCAGAAATCAGAGCTTCCTTTAACATGTGAAATGCACTTAAACACTCTTCATTAAATTTAAAGGGCATATCTTTGACAAGCAAATGGATGAGAGGTTTTGTTATTTTCAAAATATCTTTTATGAACTGTTGGTAGAAACTAACATGTCCTAAAAAAGTCCTCACACCCTTTATAGAAGAAGGTGGCGGTAATTTCTCAATTACCTCTACGTTTTCCTTGTCAACTTCAATGCCCCTATTTGAAATAACATGGCCTAAAAATACCCCCTCCTATACCATCAAGTGCCACTTTTTGTAATTCAAGGCCAAATTCATATCCTCACACCTTTACAAGACTTTAGACAAATTATTCAAGTAATGGTCAAAAGTCGTACCGTATACAGAAAAATCATCCATAAAGACTTCCATTATGTCCTCAATAAAGTTGGAAAAAATAGCCATCATATATTATTGAAATGTAGCTAGGGCATTACATAGCCCAAATGGCATTCTCCTATAAGCAAATATACCATATGGACAAGTAAAGGTAGTCTTTTCTTAATCACCAGGGTGAATAGAGATTTGAAAGAATCCCGAATAGCCATCTAAGTTGCAAAAATAAGAGTTCTTTGCTAGTCTCTCAAGCATTTGGTCAATGAAAGATAGGGAAAAATGGTCCTTTCAGGTGACTTTATTTGATTTCTTATAATCTATGCACGTATGCCAACTAGTGACTGTCCTAATAGGTATTAGTTCATTATTTTCACAATCGTCATTCCCCCCTTTTTAGGGACAATATGTACCGAACTTGCCCATTCACTATCAGAGATCAGGTAGATAATGCCAACCTTAGATAGTTTTAAAATTTCTTTCTTTACACATCGTGTAGCTTAGGGTTTAATCTCCTTTGGTGTTCAATTGAGGGTTTATAATTGTCCTCCATCAAAATATGATGCATACACACGTAAGGGTGAATTCCTTTAAGGTCATTAAGAGTATATCCCATGGCCTTACGATGCAATCTAAGTATTTTTAGCAAAGAGTCAACTTGAGATGCATTTAAATTTGTATTCACAATCATAGGATATGTAGAGTTTGGGCCAAAAAACTCATACCTCAAAGAGGAAGGAAGAGGTTTTAGTTCTACCTCAGGGGCACGTTCCTCTTCTATTGAGGATGCTTCGTCACGCACTAGTGATTCCATCATCGTAAAGGGTGCATTGTCTAGTGGGGAAGCTTCCAGGAATTAAGCAACATTACTACTTCTAGATTTTCATCCCGAGTAGTACCATTATTTAATAAACAATACTCAAGTGGATGATGAGAATCATTATTAGAAATAGTTTTTTTTTTTAATACTAAATTATCCACTACATCGATCCAATGACACTCTTTAGAAATTAAAGGAAACTTAGAAGCTTTAATCAAGTTGAATTCAACATGCTGATCATCCACATCAAAAGACAACTTGCCATTTTTAACATCTATACGACACCCAGCGGTGGCCAAGAATAGCCTCCCAAGAATAATAGGGGTGTCTATATCTTCTTTCATTTCAAGGATTACAAAATCTACAGGCATATATAAGTCTCCTACTTCAATGGGAGCATCCTCTAAAATACCTACAGGATACCTTACAAAATGGTTGGCCAATTGTAAAGGGATTATGTGGGTCTTATTTCTCCTAGGTCTAACTTCTTGTAGAGAGAGAAGGGCATTAGACTTACACTAGACCCTAGATCACATAAGGCACTATCTATGGACTTATTCCCTATCAAACAAGGGATAGCAAAACTACCTAGATCTGTAAGCTTAGTAGGGAGTTTATTTTGAATTATGGCACTACATTCTTCAATCAATGCCCGTGTTTCATGTTCTTCTAACTTTCTTTTATTAGACTAAATCTCCTTCAAAAGTTTAGCATGAGACGACATTTGTGACAAGGCATCTGTAAATGGAATGTTAATGTATAATTTCTTAAGGACTTTTAAAAACTTTCCAAATTATTGGTCAAGTTTAACCTTAGCCATTCATTTGGGAAAGGTTAGAGGTGGTACATAGGGTATAATACCCCGAGTGTAGCTTAAAATGATCGAAATGACTACTTATATCACCAACGGTACACCTTTCTTTTAAGGAAGCCCACTCTAAGAACTCCACTATTAAGCGTGCTTGCTGGGGGGGGGAACCTTAGGATGGGTGACCTCCTGGGGAGTTTCCCAGGCAACGTGTGAGCGAGGACGAAGCATGCCGGAAAGGCTTGTGGTGATTTGTGGGGTCAATCGACGATCCTTGGAGCTGTTCCTGATAACTGCCCGTGACCTAGGAAGAGGTCGGGGCATTATATAGGGTTTTCGGGAAGTTTTCTTGGGGTCATGAGGATTCTTATTAGAAGCATCATTACCTTTATCTTCATTAGAGGAAGTATGTACCTATTTCTCGATATCTTCATCTTTTTCATAATGCGAATGTTCGTTTTAGTGAACCCCCTTTGGTTCCTCGAGTTGCTTACCCCCTGTTAAAATCATGGCATTATATTATTTCCCAGGGCTAAGTTCATTCTTTCTAGGAAATTTACGTAAAGGTATAGGTGAAGATGTACTTTGGTGGGCAATTTGGGCTTCCAACATCTTGTTGCGAGTAGTAAGCACATCAACTTTAGAGGCAATTGCTTAATGCATTCATCTTGCTTTTGTTGAGCTAAAAGCATAGTCTCTATCATAGACTCTAAGTTGGATTTTGATGTGTTTGTTGAGGATAGGATGGTCTTTAAAATCCAGAGGGTGATCTAAAATTCATTTAGGGCACGAGTGGGGCATTAGAGTTATAAGAGAAAATTTGGGTGATTTCTCTGACCTGGATTATACGTACTAGAAAAGGGGTCATTTATTGGTCTAGGGTGGTTGTTCACATAATTGACCTGATCACTTACATCTTGCGCAAAAGAATTGCCCACTTGATAATGCATAGTCAAATGATCAACTCATCCACATATATCACATGATGGGGAAGGGATACTTGAACTAACAGAATTAACATTCAAGCATTTCAACTTTTAAGACATAGCATTAACTTTAGAAGAAAGCATAAAAATAGCATCGAATTCCAGCTTACCTCCACTCCACTTGGGTTTGGCTCTCTCAGATGACCATTGAAAATTGTTAAGGCTCGTCTCTTCTATAAGATTGTATGCATCATCTTCAGTTTTGTTCATAGCATCTAATTCTAGCTTACCTCCGCCCCGCTTGGGCTGGGCTCTCTCAGACAACCATTGAAAATTGTTAAAGGTCATCTCTTCTATAAGATTGTATGCATCATCTTCAGTTTTGTTCATAAGGGCACCTCCTACTGTTGCATCAATAGTAGACCTTAATGATTGGGTGACTTCATTATAAAATGTTTGCACAATCATCCATCTTTGAAGACCATGGTGATAGCATAATTGTAAAAGATCCTTGAATCGCTCACAGGCTTCATGAAGTGTCTTATCTTCCTTTTGAGAGAGAGTAGTAATTTGATTTCGCGGGCTTGCCATCTTACTCGGAGGAAAGAACTTGGCAAGAAAGACTTTTGTAAGCTCATCCCATGTCATCATGCATCCTGGAGGTAATGAGTAAAGCCACACCCTTGCCTTATCCTTTAGTGAAAAAGGAAATAGGTGCAAGTGGATGGCATTGATTGAAACTCCGTTCAGCTTTAGCGTATCACACACCTCTAAAAAGACCGAGAGGTGTAAGTTTGCATCTTCTACCGGGCTGCCTCCAAACTGAGACTTTTATACCATGGATATTAGGGCTAGCTTGAGCTCAAAGTTGTTTTCTTCTACATCTACTTGAGCGATGCTTGAGGAAATGCCTTGTACTCCCGCGATAACAAAATCCTAGAGTATCCTTCTTTGGTTACCTCATATTCCTGCCATTAGTGAAGAAACTGCTTGAACCTTGAGTCTTTGCTCTTCTACCCTTAATTTCTTCTTTCTAAAGCAAAAAGTCCTTTTGATTTCTGGGTCGAATTCAAATGGAAAGGGCCTTCGCATATAAAGGAGAAATCTACAAAATAGGTAACAAACTACCAATGCAAATCAAAATATAAAGAAAATAATAATAAAATGCTTAGTCAATTTTCCAAGGGCTAACCCAATATCCACAAATTTGGTCCCCAATAACGGCGCCAAAAACTTGGTAATGACTACTACTATGACCACAAGTGTACAAATGGTGTAGTGTAGTAAAGATATCATTCCCACGAGGACCAATTATAATATATCAACTTCTATCCTTTTAAAAGTGCTAAGCAAGCAATTTCAATCAAGAGGTGAATAACACTATAACCTATGTGAAGAATTCAATCAATTAAAAAACATTAAGGGAATTATTTCACCTTGTAAAGATGTGGATCAATGCAACATATCATGTATTTGAACTATTATGGGGGATTGAATGACGTGCAATCGCATATGGAATTCAATCTTCTTTCGAAACAAATTGAATAGCCTAAACTAATAACTCATTCTTTCAAATGCCCTTGTTTAGCCTAAGTTAAAGATGTTTGATCACTAGAAGTCTTTCAAGTATTGCTAAATTAAGTCCTATCTTGTCAATCAAATAATAAGTTTCACATTTCAGTCTTTCACTTAACTATTTAGAATTAGCAAATCAATTTGGGCAAAATTCAAACACAACACACATAAGATAGAATTCAACCACCCCCAATTAAGAAAAAGGACAATTAGATAAAAATAAAAGATTCTAACATCAATACTTGGCTATCAATCCCTAGATTGAGAAAACTACTCACACATATTCAAATCAACAAAACTAACAGAGTTTTGAGAGAACAAAACTTAGCACAATTGGAGACCCTTCAAGGGTTTCCCAACTTTGTAGGGGCTTCAAAAAGCAAGCAATTCTTCAACACTCACATTAAAAACTACTAAAAATCTAAACTAAGCTAGAAAATATGGAAAAGGAATGAAAAACTAGAGAGAATAGTTCTCTTCTTTTCTATGTTATGTGCTTCTTACCGGGAAAATGGTCTTATTTATAGAGAAGCACAATTAACCTCAGACACACAATGAGGGAAAAAGAATAAGCTAGCAGTTATGCCTCCACCATAGGCCGTGGACTTCACCATGGACAAGTCGTGAAGGGTTTTGTCTTGATGATCTTCTATTTTTTCTTTCTTCTATGGGTATGGTGATTCGGGGTGGCTGTGGGGAGTCAAATTACATTGAATTATAGTCAACTTTGGGGCAAAATGGTCCTAAAACCTGCAAAACATAAAAAAGAACCATACTTGGGCGTAAAACCCAAAAAGCAATATAAACTATAACATAAAGCACATAATTCTCCCTAAAAAACAACACAAAATGACCTCGAAAGATAAACACTTTAAGTGCTTATCATGCTCATCAAGCGCTAGAATATGATTAAGGAGGAAGGGAGGTGGAGTTAATTTTGGAGACATGGTCGTGGTTTCACATGCTAGCCAAACCTTTTGGAGGCATTATCCTTCTCTCTAGAAGTCATGTCCTCAATGAACTTACACGCACCAATCTTAGTTTTAAAGAACGGAATGTTTCTGAAGGAAGTGGGGGTGATGACTCGAACAGACTTGGTCTCACAGTTCTCAACGTCAAGGGGGCACCCGAAAATATTTGAAGACTGAACTTAACCGGTTCGAGTAAGGTAGTGGGGCAGGATGCAGAATTCAAGTGACTTTTGACATACAGCCTAGGATGTATCGAGAGTAGCTAATATGCTTGCCAGGCACATGAAGATATATGGCCTTGAGGATTTTGTCGTTGACAATATCTGTGCTGTTTGGCTTGGTAGAAAGGTGCTACCAATGACATAGTAGAGTAGTCGAGGGTCTTGTTACAGAATAAGATAGGAGAAGTCGCTAGTGGTGAGCAAACTCAGCTAAACATCTATTCCTGGCCTCTAGTTGGGATAGTGTGCATTGGGTGACAATAGATAATCCAAGACGCTGATTCAGAAGTGATTCAGTGAGGATAAATTTAGTGTATTTCACTTGGGATTCAAGGAGATTTCAACCCCCAGCTTAACAGTTTGGACATTCGTATAAAAAATTCGAACAAGTTAAGGATATTACTCATCGCCTAAATCTAGCAACTGGCCACAATGGCTCCTCAAAATATAATTAATGAATCCCAAACATTCAGCCAATAGTGACTCAACATCAACTTTCTCGCAAGCATGAACATGGCGATTTATAAATCAAGATAGAAACTTGTCTCTTGTAAGACTCGAATTAAACCAAGCCTGAGGGATTACCTCGGTAGTGAGAGGGTTTGCCCGCAAGGAAGGGCCTAAGAATGGTGGTGATGCCACGGTGGGCATTCGCATGGTGATGGAACTGGGCGTGGCCGCAGTGGAGGATGCTGTGTCAGCTTCAATTTGGGATTCAGCCAGTGGTGGGGATTTTGGTGAGGTGGTTCGTAGTGCATCTAGCTCTATCTTAGTCGCTAAATCAAAGAGGGCTTGATACTCAACATTGGTCACTTGACGAATGATCGTGTACACCGATTTGACTGAGATTCGAGCACTCTTTACCGTTGAGGGGCTAACCATTTGATGGGTTTTGTAACATGGACATAGACGGGGTTAATTTGAGGGAGAAGTTGGAGCCTCACCTGCTATATTTTTGGGCACCATTTATGAAGGCCCAAGCTTGAACCTTGGCAATAATAAAGGTCGATGAGGAGATGGGGGAGGGCAAGGAGGTTGAGATCGGGGTTAGTAAATACCCAGAAGGTGCAAATTTTGAGAAGAAATTGCCCCAAGTCGCGATTTTGGAAAGACATAACCAAATTTGTTGAATTTGGGAAGTATTTTCGCTTGGGATTTCTACATGTGGGAGGTGAAGAAGTAGATGATTGTCTTTAGCTATAGAGTTTGAATGGAGAGGAGAGAGAGTAGAGGAAAGAGGAATGTAAGAGAGAGAGAAAGCAAACAAACTTTGGATTTTTTTTTGGCCTTATTTTCGATTAAGCATGGTCAAGAGGGTAGTTGATGTGTCAGCTTTCTAGTTCAAATAAAATTGTTACCTAATTTTGTGAAATATCACAAGTCAAAGAATTTTTGGGTGCAATTTGAAAAAATAATTATGAATTAATTTGATAAAATAACTTTCTCTAAACTAATTAAATCCTATTAAATATTCGAAAGAAGAAAAAGTATGAACCAATTTTCTCCAATCAAATCCACTCAATGTTGTTTTGTGCTAGATTCATGTCAAGCTGCTGAAATTAAGTCATCAATCCATACCAAATGAATCTTGGGTGATATTGTACACCTTATTAATGAGCCATTTTGACAATCTTCCCATGATCGTGAATTCCAATTGCCTTGTAAGGAGTAGGAAAAATTATCCCTGCAATTTACATTAAGCACTGAGCTAGCCGTAAGAGAGATTTTTCAAGCATCAATGTTTAGCATTCCAAGTTTGTGTCAAATAACATTAATCAATTTTTACCTAAAGGTTTTGTAAAAATATCAGCTAATTAATAATTTGTAGGAACAAATTCTGGGACAACATGACCTTTTTTTAACATGGTCTCCAATAAAATGATAGCATACCTCAAAATATCTAGCATAATCGGCAGCAATACATCCTACTAAAGAGAACTTTGCCATCGAGCATACCATAGCCCTAGATTTTGTGTTTCTACTAGGTATTTAAATATTCTTTTTACACAAGTGAGATGGGATTCTTTAGGAGAAGCCTGAAATCTAGCACACAAACATACACTAATCATGAACTCGAGACAACTGGTAGTAAGATAAAGTAGGGATCTAATCACTTCTCGATAGACCTTTTCACTAATAGGTTTTCCATCTTTATCGATGTCTAATTTTTCGTTTGTAGGCATTGGCATTCTAGCACGTGTAGCTTGATCCATTTTATGTTTCTTTAGGAGCTCATTAACATATTTACTTTGATTGATGAAAATTCCATCTTTACACTGTTTGATTTGAAGGCCTAAGAAAAAAGTTAATTCTCCCATCATGCTCATTTCAAATTCTTTACTCATAAGATTGGAAAATTCTTCACAAAGGGAGTTGTTTGTGGCTCCAAAAAGTATATCAACCACATAAATTTGAATGACTATAAAATCATGTCCTTTTGTTTAAGTAAATAAAATTTTATCAATGTGGCCTATTTTAAATTCATGTTCTAAGAGGAATTTGTTCAAACATTCATACCAATGTCTATGAGCTTGTTTTAGACCATAAAAAGTCTTTTGAAGTTTATAGACTTGATTGAGAAAATTTGAATTCTTAAAACTAGGAGGTTGTTCCACATAAACGTCTTCCTATAAATATCTATTTAGAAAGGCACATTTTATATCCATTTGATAAAGTTTGATATTCATGTGTGATGCAAATGCCAGTAGTATGCGTATAGCCTCTACTCATGCAACAGGTGTGAAGGTTTCATCAAAATCAATACCTTCTTCTTGATTGTGTCCTTTGGTAACTAATCATGCCTTATTTCTTATGAAATTTCTGGCTTCGTCTAATTTGTTTCTAAAGACCTATTATGCCCCTATTACCGAGTGGTCTTTTGGTCAAGTTGTAAGCGTCCATACTTGATTTTTTTCAAATTGATTTAGTTCACCCTACATAGCGTTTACCTAATTTGAGTTGTTAAGTGCTTCTAGGTGACTTTTTGGTTCTATGTGTGATATAAATGCAAAAAAGGCACAAGAATCATGCAAAGATGAACTCGTTCTTACCCCTATAGATATATCTATTAAAGGTTGTCCATTGGATGATATGATTTATATTCATAGTATTTTCGGGGTTCTCGAGTTACCTCTTCATGTGTTACATTGGGTAAAGAATTCCTCTCATTAGTGGGCTCCTTCTCGTCCTAAGATGGGATGTATTCTCGCTAATTTGTGTTGAAGGGTTGTTCTTGTAGGTGGCAGGATCCACCTCTTTTGATACTTCTTCTTTATCATCGCTATACTTGTTTAAGTTAAGACTATATACTATAGGGCCACTTAACTCGCTATCATTAGATTCATTAAAAATTACCTGAATACTTTTTTATATATTTTTAGTACGTTTATTATAAATCCTATATGCCTACATCTGGATCCTCCCAAACCCTACGAAAGCAAGACTCAAACTGGTATGTGTTATTGTTCTTCTTGTTGTCGTTGTTATTATAAATCCTATATGCCTTACTGTGCATCAAATATCATTCCTTCATTCCTTCTACCACCAAATTTTTCTAAGGTATTTTTGTCATTGTTATGAACAAAGCATTCACATCCAAAAGGCCAAAGGTAAGATATATTAGGTCAATAACCTTTAAATAATTCATACAGAGTCCTTTTCAAAATTGGCCGAATTAAACAACGATTTAGAATATGATTGGCGGTATTTACTATTTCAGCCCAAAAATTTTGAGGGACATTAATTTCACACATCATAGTGCGTGCCATATCCTCTAAAGTGGAATTTTTTTTTCTTTCCACTACACTGTTCTGTTGAGGTGTACGTGGTATGGGCCCACAGAAGTCTATAAGGAGGAGTTCTAATGGTCTAAATGTGCTAATACTATTCTTTAACTTAAAGATACTACATACTTGTTTTCCTTTAGTACACGTATCACACAAATGATTATATTCAAAAATACCCATTGGAAGTCCCCATACTAACTCATTTTTAGCTAATTTTTAACTTGCATACATGCTTGCATGTCCTAATCTACGGTGCCACAACCAATTATCCTCAAAATGAGAAGCTTTAAAACACGATAAATTGTGTGAGGGAATATTATGAATGTCTATTACATATACATTTTTTATTCTAAGACCATAAAGTCATTTTTATAGATTTTTTATTTTTAACTTGAGTCAAATGTCACAAGTTTTCCTTATCACATAGTTGAGATATACGTAAAAGATTGAATTTTAATCCATCAACAAGATAAACATTATTAATGGAGTTGGGAGGGATCTTTACCAATTTTTCCAATGCTAATTATTTTACCTATGCTTTTGTCCCCTAAAGTAACACTTCCATGTCCTTTCCTTTTTATTTCATTAAATAAAGAGGAATTACCGGTCATATGTCTTGAACATCCACTGTCAAGGTACCATAGCTCTTTTCCATATTTCAAGAATGCTACAAAATAAAAAATCAAGCATTTCTTCTAGTTTTGGCGTTAAATCTGAATTCAAAATTGCTAGCTACCATGTTGGATGGTCTTAATTCTTTTGGAACCCATATTTGAATGATTCTTGAAGAGAATTTTCTAAATCGGCATGAATAAGTACTATTTCCTATTTTGGAACAATGATTATGAGTTCCAACATCCTTTTTAGATGGAGTAGACTTAACAAAGAAATTCTTGTAGGTTTTCTTTTTGTTGGAGTGATCATATCCAATTCCCGCTTATTAAAGGATGCTCCTTGGGTCCAAATTAGCTTGTGCAAAGTTTCTTGTCCGTGTGTGAATTTTAAAACTATTTGTGATCTTTATGACACTTGGCTTGCAATTTCAACTTTTTACTTTGTACAATTTTAACTTGATCCTGAAGATTATTGTTTAGTTTTTCAAGAACTAAATTCTTTTGTTTTAATTCTCGAACATGTTTCGTAAGGTGTTTATATTTGGATAAATATCTTTGTTCTAGTTTAGCAAATCTAAGGCATCAATTAATTCTTCTTTAGAGCATTCATAAAGAACTGAGATACCTCCCTCATCAGTGCTTTCATACTCAAATCTTTCATTATCTTATACTTCCTTAGCAATGAGACGGTTGTTGGCAGTGTGTTCTTCATCACTTTCACTGTCACTTGTTCCACCATCACTCCAAGCAGCAATCATTGCACTACTATCATCTTTCTTTTTGAATCTCCATTTTTCTCCCATCTTTTGAATCAGTGGGCAGTCCTTCAACAAGTGTCCTCGCATATAACAAGAACTAACATTAAAGTTGTCCTTGTAGAAAACTTACCTTTTGAGGATTTTTCATTTCTTTCTGATGTGGATCCTCTTTAGTTGAATCTTCTTTGATATTTTTCTTTAGCCCCATTTTGTTAAGGCCTCAACCAATCAAGGAGAATGCTTCTTCATCATTGTCATTGGATTCTTCATCATCTAAAGTGCAATCTTCCTTCATAGCTTTTAGAGTTATTCTTTTTGTTGGAACTTTCTCCTTCATCCTTCTTGAGAAGAATCTCATGTGTTAAGTGCTTCCCTGGAAGATCATCTAGCTCCAGCTTCTTGAGATCTTGTGCTTTCTCAAGTCCAGTAACCTTCTGCTCCCACTTGTTCTTTGGAAGACATCGAAGGATCTTTCTCACCATTTCTTCATTGGAGTAGGTCTTGCCAAGCAACTTCAAGTTGTTAGTGATGTCTGTAAATGAGTGAACATGTCTTTCATCAATTCATCTATTTGCATTTTAAACAGTTCGTACTGATGTATGTACATGTTTATTTTTGTTTCACGGACTTGGCTTGTCCCTTTATAAGTGACTATCAACTTGTTCCAAATCTATTTTAGATGTGTCACATATAGAAATTTGATTATATTCATTAGCATCAAAACCACAATAAAGAATGTATTTAACTCTTAAATTCTTGGTAAGTTTATCCTAATCAGCACTCATATATTGGCCTTTTGCTTTCTTAATGTCTTTTTCCTTGTCATTTTTTATCTTAGGAATCAAATAGGGTCCATTATACATAATCTTCCATAGTTCCGTGTCTGTAGATTTAATAAATATTTGCATAGCATTTTTCTAATAAGAATTATTAGTTCCTTTAAATAAGGGGGCTATAATAGTATATCAACCTTCAATATTGACATCTCCCATAGTTCTATGTCTGTAGAATTCCTAGGCCATGATCATCACCCCCTTGATTATTATTAGGTCAAAAGAAATATGGGACTTATTGTGATACCAATTGAAGATTCAGATTACCCTAGAGAGTGGAGAGTAGGGTAATTATAGAAATTAAATTTAAAATTGAAAGCAAACACAAAAAATAAATAGAGACAATGCATAAGGATGTTTTATCGGGGTTGAAAATCAATTAGGTTTAGGTCCGCTCCTAAAGTTATCCAACTTTAGAATTCAACTATCTACTTCTCTTATTAAAATGAACTTTTTAACAAGATCTCCAAGCTTCCGCACTCTCGAGATCCCAATGCTTAAATCAACCTCTTAATTTAAGTTTAGGTTTAGGTCCCCTCCTAGAGTTATCCAACTTTAGGATTTATCTCTCTACTTCTCTTATTAAAATGAACTCTTTGACAAGATCTCAAAACTTCCCCACTCTCGAGATCCCAATGCTTAAATCAGCCTCTTCATGTAAGTTTGGGAGAATTGACCTAACAACTCCTAAGTTCACTCCTTAAAAAAGGACACTTTCTCACAACTCAATCTTTAGTCTCAAAACAATATTTGAAACAATAGTTCAATGTACAAACTCAATGCTTTTTCACTTGTTCAGATGCCTTTCACTTGCTCTTGTGGCCTCTATTTATAGACAAAGTGGCCATTGCCTCATTCAGCTAAGAAAGGAAGTTTCTGATCTGAATATTTTGAAATCTCACTTCAGACCCTTGAAACTTTTCTGCAAATTTAATTTGGTTCTTAATCAATTTAGCCAAAGCAAATGACGACATTTTGCTATATCCAGTCTTTCTTCTGCTCATCTTATTCAAATATTGCTTGTTGGCATATTAAATGAAACAAATCAAATAAAATAACAATGGATTTGATTTGTGGGTAGAATGTCATCATCCTTTGATATTTTTAATATTACTTTGCATTATAACATTATATCAAGGATAGCTCAAAGATCTTAAATTTTTAGCTCTAATACTATCAACATGATTTTATTCTTTAATTAAGTCACTTTCATAGGAATTCATTTTTCTAACAAGATCAAATCATATATTTTAGACGTGGCAAGCATAATGTAGATAAAGAGTGCAGGCACGATTTCTATGATTCTAAAAAATCATAGCAAGACAATATCATCCCTAAGATAGAATCAAGCAATCTTTTATGATTCTTAAGAATTTAAAATTTAAAATTTGAATAAGTTAGATCATTTAAGAAAATAATTTCTTTAGTTAACACTCTAAATTATCGATCAAATAAAATCCTTTGATATTAAATGATACCCATATATTTTATATCAATAAACATATATTCAGGTAGACAATATTTACTAGTATACAAGATCTACTTTGTCCATGCTTATTTTGAATTTACCTACAACTAATTTTTATAACCTAATCCGTAGTTAATTTTGTGTTTCATCAAACCATTTAGCCATTGGGAGTCAACACAAATATGTCCTAATAATGCGCAATAGGGCTCCAAATTTTAATAAAGTGTCATATATTCATGAAGGGGTAAAACCAATGGCAGAGGCGGCATAGGGTCAGTGGGGTCAACCCCCTAAAAAAATTGTATGAGGCCAAAAAAAAAAAAAACAGATATTAGCAATAAATATAGATTTGGGAAAAATGCAACAACAATGATGAGGGTGGCAATATGCTTGAGCGTGCGCAGAGCAATCCTAGGATGGGTGGTTACGTGTTCGAGGCCGAGCTCCCCATTTTTTAAGTGTTACAAATGATCTAATAAGCATAATAGTCAATTTAGGTAACTTTGACTTTTTGCCAAAATTTAGATGTTATATATGTTTATTTCGTCTTTTTCCCCCTTAATTTCTAACCCTCCGTTACTTTCGCATAGCTTATCCAATTAATTAACTTGTTTGTTATATAATTTTAATTTGTTCACAAATTTTGTCAAGTCTCAACATTAATACTCAAACCCCATCAATTACCATTATGCAATAGTCTTTACAAATTTTCTTTTTTATATTAGTTTAACTTGAAATACTTTAATTTTAATTTTAATTTTGATTATACAACAGTTTGCTAAGTTAGAATCATATACGATTAAATACTGATTATTAAGTCTCTTATAGTTCGTAGACTTTTAGGTACTTGACTAAGGAACTATGTATTTAGCAACTCGACCCTTTTTTTTTAAAAAAAATACAAAAATACATAATATATGCATTAGTCTCCCCTCTCCCAATAAGTTCCATCACTACTAATAGTTATATCTTGCATCACTTCAAAATATGAGGTCACATCGAAAACAACTAGATAAGATGTAATGTAACAACCATTTAATTTCATTTTATAACTAATGTTAAATTTTATATTATGAATCTATTATTTCCGATCGCCTTCCCTAAAATCATGGCTTCACCACTAGGTACAATGAGATACAACACATGTATAGGCTGGCCCCTCCCCTTTTTTTTCCTCCTTCAATAGGGTAATACAAATTGATAAGCGTGTAATGCGTACAACTACTAGGTAGGTTCCTAGTCTCTATATTGCAAGAGAGTTATCATTCACCAAGGTCGTCCTACAAGTACTAAAAGTACAATTGGACATATCATAAGCGTTGTTGCCTCGAATATGGGCAACAAGTCGCTTTTTGACATGTAGCTCCACAACATCAAAATCTTATACCTCGGGACTTCCTTTTATAAAATTGAGCTTAATTGACATTGTTTGTTGAGTTTGGCTATATTTATTGTGCACCTATCGTTTGAATCGCTTGTCTTGCTTACAGTCTTCCCTGCGCCATGCAAATGAATTAGAATTAAATAAGGTCACATCATACCTTGCTACGGCTGAAATGG
>NCQV01061622.1:27814-39203 GCA_002740545.1 Lophocereus schottii
GTATATCTTAGTAAACATATATCACTATTCAACAAACGATACAGTACAATCCACTAAACAAATATTATACCTTGAAACATGAAGTATAATGTTTATGTGCTCATTGAAAATATCTACATCCTCTCTAAAAAAGAGGAAAAAAGGAGAAGTGGAATAAATAATAATAATTATCTTAAAAAAAGGAAAAGCAATGAGTAGCCCCGGGGAAAAAACTAAATGACAAAGTACTTGATAAGAAAAAAGAAAAATAGCTAGTAGCCAAAAAAAAAATTAAAAGAAATCTTCAATTTATGCCACCAAAGATCTTTGAACCCACACAGCTAACTATGCTTGTGACCCTTCATCTTGCCATCAAGGAACACCCCCAGTTGCTACTTAGGCAATGAATATTAACCTAGCAGCACCCACTCTTTGTAATTCTCTACCTGGAATGAAGTTTTACATTAGGTTATTCGATAAAACAATCGGCATTTGTTGAGTTTTTAGATGTTTAAAAAATAGGAGTAATTAACCGCCCACTGACTTCTTTATCATTGGATTTAGACTTTCTATTAGGCTTAAGTTAAGGGCTTGTACCAAACACAAGATGAATATACTACCCACTCCCCCTCATCTTTTAATCCTCTTCTTCTTCTAGGGTGGCAATCATAGGTTGGGAATGATCTTTTATGATTGTTTCTGGCTACAATCAGAAGAAAAAAATGATGGATCTGTGGATCTCTTCCCAAGGATATACTATCAGAAAACAGTGATTCTCGTAGAAAGACGGTCATTCAATATATACTAAATTAGATTTCGTGAAGTTAAAATTTTATTTTTATAGTGTAGATTGTATTTATTTTGATTGAATTTACATTATGGATGTCAGATGACTCATTAATTTCAAAAAAAGAAGGATTAATTGATCAAAATGAAAAAAGGAACCTTGTAAAAAGATAAATTCATCATTGATGAATGCTTATAGACAACACTTGAATTTTTTGGACACTACATATCACTCATGTCTATACTAAGAGAATGGGAGTGTTGGTAGAAAATTTTCTCATTCACCTCTACATTAGAATCTTTTTAATCCTATCTTTTTTGTAATTTCTACACATTTCTTATAATAATCATATATTTTCAACACAATTTTAGAACATTCAAGTGATGACCAACATAGCCTCAATAGGTAGCCAGTTCCAACATATTCAAATTCAACTTTTGATGCTCACCTTCTGCCATTCAGAATCTCATAGGTAAAGGTGTTTTTAAGGGTCTATAAAATTCCAGATATGCCCTCAGTAGGGGATGCAGACATCTTATAGGCATGGCTTAAAACACGGTAAAACCTTGTCTGATAAGATGAATCATTAAGGAAAGGATGAAAAGATACATCATGCATACAATGAGAATGGGAATGGCGGACTAGTCCAACATGAGAAGTACCATTCTTCCTAGTGGTAGGAACAATATCATATCTCTTAACTGCTTGGTACCCATCCACTTAGGATTGAACAAGAAGGACGCTATTCTTCTTGAAAAAAAGGTGCTCTGTAGTCATCTCAATTGGCGAGTTCACCAAAATTAAGTTTTTTTGGCACAGAATTAGGCTTGAAACACCCCTTGAATTTGTGAACCAATATGGTTTTACACACAGACGTGAGGTGCATTGGGTATCAGTTGTGTTGGAACATCAACAACCTTATTCGCAAGAACAGCAAATGGTTGAGAGGAAACTTATTAGGCTTTGTCACAATAGCACCTTGTTACCTAGTGGCTCAAATTCCATCTCAATATCACTATAAGCTCATCAATTAAATAGGTCCTTTGACATCTAGTAAGCCGACAAATCCATCTTGTACAAGGTCAGAGGCGGATAGCGTTTACTTGCAGATCGTCCATTTGCTTATGAATTTGAAATAGATTCCTTTTAGCACATTGAAATTGGAAGCTTTGAAGAAACATATCAGTTTCTAGAGCTATATCAACAATTGTAGGCTTCTTCCTACGCTGATTACATAGGCGTTGGACAATTCTCCAAGCACCTTTTGTTGGATTCATGGATATCATGTCCTCTTTGATAGGGCTAATCTCACTTGTATCAGGAATAATGGTTGAAGAAACACCCCCTTTTCTTGATTTGAGGAACAATGTTTCCACACAGTTAAACTTGCAAAAGATTTTAAGGTGCCCTGACCTACACAAAGAAGACATAACTGAGGTGCGTTTTCATATAGTACTTCATGGACAAAAGAATCTATCTGAATAGATTGGGATGTTTGGACCCACCTCGACTTAAGTGTTGCATTTGGTAAACCGGGCGACGCCGAGCAATGACAGGAGATTGTCGAAGGTTGTGAAACAATCAAAGAATTAATAAAGGCAAACTTAGATCCAGGGTCAGGAGGGTCTTCCAGTCGCTTTGGAGGTGATCTCTTGAAGATGATCGGTGCTGGAACATAGCTTAGGAGATTCAGACCATGGCGACGGAACATAGCTTATGAGACTCAGACCATGTTTATGGAGGTAGACAAGTGGAGTTGTTTTTTTTTTGGGTCTCAGGTCTGATATCATCTAATGTTTGTTAGTACAACTTATAAATGAAGAAGTCGAGTTGCCTTGGGGCCCCCTGGGGGGTTGGGGGATTACCTGTTAACAAGCAGATGTTGCATGAAACAATTGAGTGCACAATTTAGCTTTAAGTGAAGAATCGCACCAATTGAAAGGCAAGCGTGCATGTTGATGGCAAGGTGGTCACCTGCAGGCTTTTTATCATGCTTTACATTGGGTTCGACACTCACTTACGGCACAAATTAAAACAATGTTTTTTTTAAATTTTTTTTGTCCATAATTGCTTTTCATTTTCTTCTTAGCTTGTTTCGCAATTTGCAACCCTAGGATACCCTAGATTTTATGAAAATAATTTTTAAGGGGTAACTTTTTAAAAATTTACTCCTAAATACCTACTATTTTAGCTAAACTATTTACAGGGGTCAATATTCTACGAAACAATTATTTTCAGGAGTTTTTTCTTTCAAATTCAACCCACAACTTTTTGAACTTTCTATTTTTGGCCCAAATAGGATTCAAAGTGCAATTACTCAAACATTTAGGGTTTTTTAGAAAACTAAGCTTATATTAACGTTCGGACTTCTTGTAATGACTTTACTAGTTCTAGTTATCACAATCTACTAGTTATATCATAAATATTATATTTTTGTGATTAGAGGTCCATCATGCTTAGCAAAATAATTAAAGCTTAACTAGTGAGTTTCAACCATGACCTGATCTTAGTCGGTGTTAGACCCTGGTGTTTCTCTAGCTTCCAGTTTACAGAGATTGCTAATCTCAACCACACTATCCTTAGATCAAGCACAAAACAGATCCGTTTCATTTACTGATTCGGACCATAGTCACTAATCAAGTTTTTATATTTTTAAGGATAGGGAGACTTTAATCAAAAAATCATAATATTTAAAACATTAGATTCGATTGAATAACGTCTTTTATTGAAAGTTTGAAAGTAGAAATATTACACGGGAAAGATTGAAGAGGGACTTAAGTTACTAAGATCATCAGAGATGCTTGCTAATACAGAAATGGAGAATCTCAACTTCTGTTTTGCTCAAGTATGCTCAAATGATCATATCCCTTATCAACACTCTACCTCCCCTTTTAGAGAAAAGATGGACTACATAGGATAACCTCATTGTCACAATATACACTAATATTTTCACATGTTTACAACTGTATTCCCATGGCTACAGTAGATGGCATTATTTTACTGACTTACACATGACAAAATAGTATAATAATAGAGCAAAAATTTTCAAAGTCTTTTAATATTGACAAGACTGGTCATCCATGTTGTTATTCTACATGCTTTCATCTTCAATAATGTCTTTCAGTCCATCATTGTTCAGATAATTATAAAAATCTTCATCAAGTTAAAGATGCTCTAGATCCCATCTTTTGAATAATTAATGAACATATCATTTTTCTTTTTCTAATAAGAATTTTCCAACTCCAACATCAAAGAGATAATCAAAGATACCTTCTAAAGCAGCTCCCTCTACCTTATATATTTGCTAAATTCATTATGATAGACGAAAGTAGTGTTCCCGCAATGCATTAGTATTCTTCCTTGTTCAATTAATGCCGACATTTGATGATAAATGTTATAATAGTCCAACCCTAAATCATATTTATTTATTTAATTAAGCCATGTTATTAATTTTTCATATTTATTTATCTCATTTAATCATTCCGGTTGGGAGAATTCATTTCAGGTCCTACTTTGCATTTCGAGTTTTATTTACATAACAATTTCGGAAGAATTGATATTAGACCCTGGGGTAAATATGATTCGGTGACAAATTATCTTTCATAATGTGATGAAGATTTAGTTTTTAACCATGTAAAATTTGGGCCCAAATTCATTTAGTTTGGCCCAATTCATTTGGGCCCGCATTTCGGCCCAATTCATTTCGGGCTCAAATTGTGGCCCAAAAACTTTGGTGTAATTAAATTAAGTTAATCACCATCATTTGCGCTAAACTTTGATTAGTAAAAAGCTACTTTATGGGAGGTTAAAAGCTAGCCGAGTAATTCTGATTCATTTCTAACCAAGCAAAACATACACACACACATCTCTCTTCTTTCTCTCTCTTTTTCAAGCTCAAGTAAGTAACCCTAGCTTTATCTCTTTGGATCTTTTTCATTTTGATTTTTGTTTATGTTATTTGAGTTTGGATCATGTTCTTTGGATGGAAATAAGAGTTATTTTGATGTTTTTTAATTGTTGATTAAGTTTGAAGCATGCTAGGGTTTAGGGTTATTCATGATCATGCAAGCTTAAGATTGGAAGTATGTTTTTCTTGGATTGTTTGTGTTTGATTAAGTGGTTTTAATCTCTAATAATGTTTATGAGGATGCTTTTGGTGATTTTGGATGAGATGAAGAGAAACTAAGTTGGTTACAAGCTAGGGTTTTGGCAAGTAATGCATGGTTTGAAATATTTTGGCATCAAGCATGTTGTTTGATTATACTTTGATGCAAAATGAATCTTTGATGCGTTCTTTGACTTGAAAAAAATGATTTAATGTGATTTTTTCATGAAGGGGTGAATTATGGAAATTTCTCCAATTGATTTAAAAGTGGTTCATTTGCTCATTTATGCAAGCAAAGGTGATTATGGGTGTGTTTGGAGTGATTTTATAAAGAGAGGAATTGAAGGACATATGTAAAGATAATTATGAAGTATTTTGAGGTAAAATGGTTACGTAAGATTATGAGAAGAACCAAGGATGGTTTACTGATCTTAAGGAGTGATTTCAGAGGGAAATCATGTGGAAAACAAGGGGTGAAAGCATGGATAGTAGGCTATGGATAGACCGATCTGGTTACGATTAAACTAGTACTGTTTGGACAGTCAAATAATGTTCTTTTTGGTAGGTATACAGATCAATGCATCATCTTTCAAATGCCTTTTAAATCACCTCATTCCGAGTTTTGTGGAAAATGTTATGGCTATTTTTCTAAGACTACGCAGGATAGACCCGAGCTGTACACAATTGTGATTAAGCCCAATTTTAAGAACCGTGTTGTGGTAGTTAGCTTTTGCACTGTAAATGCAAGTGTCACGGGACTTCTTGATCTTTTCATATTGAGGTTTTATAGCTCAATTGCAGGTCAGGGATGAAAGTTATGAATTCCCTAATGTGGATCTTGAATCGGTAACAACTTTGTTTGTACTTAGAAGCTTATTTAGTTTGGAAAACTAAGCTATATGATATGTGCATTAAAATGGAAGCTATATGATATGTGAATTCCCTAATGTTGGTCCAAACTGATGTGTTTAAAGTTATTCTAAACTACCACTACTCCAATTGCCCTCAAACCTTTTTTTACCCATCTCAGAAATATCAAAAATCTGTGATCAATTATAACCATCAAAGTCTTTCTTTTATGATCTCAATTATTCTAACTTGATCAATTTTACTCTAACATTATTTCACTTTGAGTTAAATTACCCTAATTCATTTAGTTTTCAAATCATGTTGGTAGAACTTATCTTTTATTGAATTATTTGAGTTATGGATGCCTTTTTAATCAATTTCTGTTACAATCACAAATTATGAAAGTCAACGTTGTTTACTACTTACATCTACCTATAATTATATTTCTTAAACAAAAATCAGGGCCTAGTTTATCGTTTTTCATTGTGCATAAGTATTATCAAGTGAGATTGCATTTTAAAAACTTGAGGCACGTTCATTGCTTGTATCTTTAGAAATCAGCACGTATTAATCAAATATAATGTTTTGGTAAGTATATTAACGAATCAGTTTAATCCATAATTTGTCACATAATTAGTGACCCCATCAGTTTTCAGTTAGAGAGCGTTGTCCTTCAGTTACCCGCGCAGCTTCAGGCCAGGTCCCTCGATCGGCTTGGCAGATGCATACCTATCCATAGATCGTAATGGTATCAAGGGGGTTCACTATCAGATAATAACTAGCAATTGTAGTTTACATTCATCTCATTCACTGCTTTGGCTTAAAATGAATTGCAAAGTGGGTGCTCAACTAATTTATGCACTGATCATTTAACAGTACAGGAATACATGTACTAAGTTTCGGCTCACAATTCAAAATGTTTTAATATTTTGTTTTAGGCAAACACTCAGTGAATTACCCTCATGCTAGCAAGTCAGCCGAAAAACATGCTAACGAGTCAGCCGAAGAGAATAAGTAAGCGAGGAAAACTTGGATGAATCAACATGCTATAGACCATGCATACTTTGGAGCCATATTTTGTAATCTTCAGTATATGAAGGTCTAAGCTCTATGGTGAATTGCTTTACTATAGTGTATAAACCTTATGTTGGTTAATTAGTGAATGCATATGGTTGAAGTTATGTCTAACTATATGATCTCTAGTACACTTACAGCAAGCCTTGTCCTTTTGGGACAACAGTAATGCCCCGATCATTAGGTTTATTAGTTGTAATTGAGAGAATCATAATAGTAATTACAAATAGTAAAACATGCTCATTTAAGGGGTGTTACAGTTTTGGTGTCGGAGCCAGGTTGATTTCTTTGATGGGATATGGAGTATGGAGAATAGAGATTAGAGGGTGAGAAGGTTGTTTAGTGAAGGTTATTAATATATCATCAGAGATTTATAACAGTAGAGATTTATGATAATAGAAATGCCTGTTTATCTCTCCCATGTTCTTCACTTATATTCCTCCTTGTTAGATGGATCTATATGCAGTGAATATGAAGTTAGGTACTTTTGTGGCCATTCGCATGTCTTTACTACATACTAGCATGGTAGTCTACTTGTATGACCTCTATTACGAGTTTCCTAGCCATAGATGTAGTCCATACCTCTATAAACAGTTGTGGTCAGTACCTAAAGTTGCCCCTTGGAGTTCGTTATTAACGTTATAGAGTTCATAGCCCTAATGGGCACATTTCAATAAGGTTTATCAGATCGTGATAATCTATAAGAAATCCTCTTAAGATATATGAGCATACTTAACATTGGGGTATCATACGGTGCAAGAGACGAATCCTTGTGTACAATCTTAGCTTAACTGTTCCAGTATTCGATTATGTGTACCTTCTCTGGACAAAGAAAGGGTTTGATGAGGGCCACATCAGGACAGAGAGTTATGTGAACTAGACTTTACCATAGTGAATATGTATGAGCACTTGGGCATGGGTTATCAAGCTAACAAGAGTGGGAGACTCCATGTTATTACGTTTTAGCAAGCATATCAATGACTACATGAACCAATGTAGAGAGCATAGCAACATTACCAAGAAACAAGGTGGTAAGTAAGTGAGATACTAAGGTGGTGGAATTATTCCAGTATTAAGAGCAATGGAAATAACTTCTAGAGTATTCATTTTAACAAGAGTTTTCATAGGGGTATGTCAGATGTAAGGGAAAGGACTTGAAGAAGTGATATGTATGTACACCTATTACGTTCACTTTTCCAGTATGTACATCATACTCTTAAGGGATTTTTAGAGATGTAGTACGTACTTTAGTTGTGAGTTATTCAATTACCTAGTATTAGGTGAGGTAGAGAATCGGAGAAGCATGGCAGGCTATATCTTTTATTACTTGAATCTTGTATCCTTAATCATGTTCACTTGTCCGCTATATCATTCTCCATAAGAGACAGTAATACAGAGACCATTTAGAGAGAATATGGGATTAGATTGCTTTGTTTAGAAAGGTGACAGTTTAGCTCAACTCATGATGTGGCAGCAGAGTTGCAGAACAAGTGGATTACATGAGGTTCCAGTTTAGCCCAACACTTGGGTAACTTTTCTTATAAGAAAGTCAAACCTAAACAATCATGATCATTTATCTTGCTGGTTATATAATGGAACCTATAATGATCCCCAGTGTGTATGCCTATGTAATTTGCAATTCTCCCAAGAATATTTGATCCTCTCTGCTTATTGTTCAGTCATTGCTATGTTCATATTTCACTGTCACATACTCTAACGCCTTGTTCCTGTTCACTTATTATTTGTAAAGTCTCCTGTCTTATGACGTCAACAGAGTTCAACAGAGCTAATGATTTAAGGGTCATTGTGAACTATAAGGTGTTTATGAGCTATGCTAGCCAGTTGAATGAGCCAGTGGCTATAAGTTAATATGTATGGGTGCATGTTTTCATTTATTTAAGAGTTATATTATATGTACATTTTTCTCATTTGTTCAAACCTTGTAATTGTGTACTCCGAGTATGTAGACCGTTGAGTTATGAACTCTGGTGTATGACCGTTGAGATATTAAAATATTTCTTTCCATTTCAAGGATCTATTGTAAGGCTTGAAGCCTGGATTTAGTCAGTTGTAGGTGAAACTCTGTCCATTTTGTCCTAGGATTTAAGGGTTTCATTGAGGCACATTAGCATATTTGATGTCGAATACGATGATGTTTAAAACCCAATGTGGGGATGCCTTTTGCACCTTCCTAAGAGATTATTACACTGTCAAGGTAATACACCCCTCTAGATAGGGAAAATGCCTTGTGGGGCTATATCTTTGGGTTGAATCAATGTGTGGTGGGCATTATAATAAGTACTTATGTATGTTGATGATAGTTTAGTAGCTTATGGCATGTTACTCGATATTATATGAGTTGTATTTAGTGTGATAAGTTGTCGTGCAAAGGGAACATCTGTTTTTGTCACTAAGCCCTTACTTTGGCAATGCTCCTATTACATCTAGTCATTGACTTACCTTTGCCCTAGCCCTTGGATTGTTCAGGGTATCATTTCATGGCTCATAACACTCACTTGTTCTATAGTAGTTCTTTGTCTGGACCATTTGCTTTAAAGGCCTCATCTGACATCTAAACCAAGCCAGGTATCACTTATCTTTTGCAAGAATGCTTCATCATATAGTATTTCTTATAATGGTTGTTTTCTTTACTCAAATATCTGCTTCTATCTAGTATTGTTTAATTTCTCTCTCCATTCCAAGCCCCAAAAGGGCATGTATTTTTTTTTTAGCATGACCTCTCATGTTCTTGCAAACTCATTGTTAAGTATGGAATACGATTTTTTGTTCAATTCTAAATTGTTGTCAATGTTCTAATCCTATTGACTGTTATCATTTTTTATTTGTTCTTCTGGGAGCGTACTCACGCATGTATCTTATATCTCTTTTATTCATTGTTGAATACCTATATCTCATTCATTTAGTGTTGAGAGCATGTTCATGCATATACCTTATGCTTCATTTATACGTAATGATATGCTCGTATGACTTGCTCTGAATTCATAAGGTGATCCATTGTCATTAGTGTGGGTGACTATTATAATCCTCTTACTCTTCTTATTTTGAACTTCAACTCCTACACATATATCTTACATGCTCATAAGTAAATTCCAACTTTTCTGTTCAATCTTATTGCTGAACTTGAATTGGTTTCACATGACCAAAGGAACGTTTCTAATGTCACTTGTTCAATCTATTTACTTATCCATTGGTACTTTGCTCGTCCAATCTATTGATCAATCCATTGCACTTTACCGGTCCAATCTATTGATCTATTTATTACACTTGCAATTCTCACACCTATATTTTATATCCTCATAAGTAAACTTTAGTAATCCTTATTTAATCTTATTGCTGTACTCGACTTGGCTCCATATGAGCAAAGGCATGTTCCCACTGCAGTCTATTCAATCCATTTATCTATTCATTAGACCTTACTTGTTTAAGCTATTTATTTATCTACTGTACCTTGTTTATCCAATTTATTTCTCCATTTATTGTATTTTGTTTGGCCACTCTCTCGATTGCATTTATCCTATCAATGGTATCTAGAAAGTCATCATGTTAGAACTCCATTGCTGGTCATCTTATTTTTAAATCATCAGCCAAACTCGAACGTAACGTGACCATCTATCTTCTTGAATAACTATGTATAGGATCCTTTATAACCAATATTTATAAACCATGATTCTTATGGTATTATGGTTTAGAATTCTGGATAGACTCATGGTTATCTTTTTTCTAACCACCCCATGATAATCTCTCCTTCATTAGCCTTTTCTAGTCTCATTATTCATTTCTTTTGTATGCAATGATTCGCTTGGCTAACAATTCCATCGTTCTCATCCCTAATCATGGTCACTTCATCACCCATTATCGACCGGGAGCAAATCCCTGAGTAGTCTGATGAGGGGAGATCATATGATGCATTAAGAATATTATATGAGGATTTTTTGATCAAGCACTGTCTAATTATATTGGAGTGAGCTAGAAGAAACATTGAGTATAAAGTCAAAGCTAACCCAAGCAGGCCTTAAGAGGGAATAACTCAAGTACATGTTGAGGTGATACAAGATCGACAAAAGAGTTGTGCTGACAAAACAAGAAAACAACTAAAGTCTCAGATAGATTATAGAGCATTTCAAAAGGCCTTTCTAGTCAAAGGTCATAAGGGACTGACTATCCAAGGATAATTCGAGACTAGTTAGATTGGGCCTTATGATTCATTGAAAGGTTAAATCCTGTAACTTGTTGACTGCACCTACTTGTTGAACTCGAACACATATTTAACGTGTTTTATAACTTGTAATAGTATTAGAGTAGTTATCAGGGTATACAACAGTTTCTATTAGTGGATAAGGTAATGAACTAGTGTTGAGCACCTCCTCACTAGTAACAAGTTTCTTTTCTTTCAAAGAGAATATCAGTTTTGAACCCAAGTAATCAAGTTCATTGAAGCGAGTGTGTGAGAAGTATCCGGATCTGCTATGGAAATATAGGATTAAGTAGTTATACAATATGCAAACACCTTTAATCTCATAGCTTGTCGACTAGATCTGCCTTTATAACTCAAACACGTGCATAACGTGCTTCTT
>NCQV01061641.1:14750-25844 GCA_002740545.1 Lophocereus schottii
CATTAATGGCGAGAGCCAAAACTTCCAAATTCAGAAATTTTCAGCCGAACTCAGAGAAATTGAAACCTTAGATCTAAAAACTTACCTGGAAAATTGAATCTAAATACAGTGGCAAGAGTGCTTGGACTGAGACTCGAAGATAGTGGCGAGATTGCTTCAACCGGCTTCCAATAATGGCGAGAGAAAAACTTCCAAATTTAGGGGAGGGAGTAAGGCTTTCGAACGTTGCTGAAGCTTTCCTGAAGTCGAACATAAGCAAAGTTGTTTTTGAGCCCCAGGAAAATGATTTTACGGGCATTTTCATGGGAAAATATTTTCCTTCTTAGGAGGGAAAATCATTTTCCCCTAAAAATGATTTTCCTCTCCACTTATTACCAAACAACATAAATAGGAAAATCATTTTCTGGAAAAATGGCTTTACTCCCTACCAAACACACCCTAAATTTTGATGTAGTTAATTCCTGGTAACATTCTTTGAGGGAGTACTCCCTTCTTGATCTATTTTTGTGGCCATTTTACACTCTTTTGGTGCGATCATTCTAAATATAAAACCTAAAAGAAAGTTCAATTATTGGCAAATAGAAAGGATAAAACAAACTCACGATAGCTTGATGTAAGAATATGTTAAGAAGAACTGTATGGACAACTCCTATATTTAGAGAAAGAAATAAACTATCTATGCACCGCACATATAGCTATTAATGTCAGTGATTCTCAATCACTAATTGACATCATCACAAGTACAACTGTCAAGTCTACCAACAGTAAGAACAACTACCAAACTTCTTGAGGGGTCACAGTTTTAAAAATCAGAAAAGCTGATACCTAGAGCAAAATGTTGCCAACAAGTCTGGAAGCTAGAGGACCCTGTTCCCTAGCTAGCTTGCTGACAAAACAGACATTCCCAAGGCATAAAATACAAAAATCTTGGAACAATTATAATGAGCTAAATTACTAACCTTCACAATTTGAAAGAAGTCATGAACCAAGCATCATGGAGGTTGGAGGCATGAACTAAGAGCATGATGTGTGTTGCAAGTTTTAGCCATATGTAGTCTTAGCCAAATGCACAGGCCTGAATGTACCCAATAAATGTAAAATTTTTCATAAGATCGCCACACTTACATGCAGTTTTAGCCATATGAACAATCGCAGTGCATAACTACAAGTACAAAAGAAAAAAAGGGTTTGGTAGACGGCTAAATGCAGAACACAATTCTAAGAAGGTATTTAATTAAGTGTTGTAGTTCATTAGATTAAGAAATGCAAACACTCCCTATCTTTTCCCCACTAAAGAGTTGAAAGGTCACAACAACACAACAGGGAGCAAATTAAGGTTGACACTTCGATGTTGGGACACATACCCATACAACCTTCGATCGATCATCTGCAAAAGTCTTATCCTTGGCCTTCGAATGTGTTTTGGAAAACAACTTTGTAGTAGTGACTGCCTCCCCACCTTTCCTCTATATAAGAACAATTACAAAAATCATGTATACAATTAATTGTTGTAAATAACATGGCACACTGCAACTTGAGAAAAGCAAATGTGTACCATCTTACTTGCAATTACAGAAGCTGAAATTGATCATTGAGAATCACGAATCCCAGTTTTACATCCAGTGACTTGTTCACCTTGAATTGCCTTCATTCATTTAAAAGGCCTTTATTGGTCTGCTTGTGACGCAGTAACTGTCGGTGGACATCAGAAGATAGTGAGGGTATCACATCCGTCCGATTCTTCTTACTCACTTTACACCCCATGTCTTTAAGACGATTTCACCCTTTGTCCCAATATAGTTTCTTAACAAGAGTTGCCCTTTTGGCTGTCCATCGGTACCGATCCTGCATTTATTTACAATTACAGGTCATGGAATGGGATGGAACAACAACTTAGTCGCATAAATTAGAAACTCCAACACCTAATTCTCTTGCGAGGTGTTGTTCCCCTGTATTAAGTAAGCTGCGCCAGTGCAAGTTCAAGTGATGCAAGTGTAATTACCATTGCTATTGCAACAAAGCTAGAGAATTCATCCTTCAATGTAAGTATGCTAAATTTTTCCAACAACTACAAAGAAATTAGACACATATAGGCAAAGAAGCAACTAATAGTGCAAGGCAACCATATTGTTATGACACAATACTAGGAATCTCTAAACTAAACAATTAAGCACCCTATAGGCATAACACTTTACTGGGTCTTGCTTCCAAGTTACAAGATTTCTCACAAGCGTGCAATTTCTTCTAATTATGAACAACAAACCACTCTAGTTCATGCAGGAATGGCTAGTGCACCAAAATATACACATATATATCGATATACTCTGAACTCACTCCACCAAGAAGTTTTGATGTGATATGGCATCTTCCTCCAACATGTGTAAGGAGTCCCACAGTAGCTTTTGATTTTTACAGTAACTTGATGAGACACTTTGTTACCATCAAACCTATAAGAAAACAACCTTATAGTGTAACATAATGCCAATATAACATAATGCCAACAATATACAAGCAAACAAACATAGTACAACATCTTTTGGCATACTAACCATAACCTCTGGGGAATTGGTGCATGAGATGAACCATGTGGTATCATTGTATGATCAAGGGGTTATGGTGGCAGTTGTGTCTCATTTGAATTAACAAGCTGATTTTGACCCTCCGTATCTTCAGTTCCTTTCCATCTATCTCAACCAAATATTGAAAGGGTTTCTATTTGTAAATCGAATGCCATGTATGAAACCATTAAGAAATGATTACTTAAATATTATTACAACATATAAATTAATAATGACATTGAAAATAGTGTAAGTATTAAAAGCTCAAAAATCCATACCAATAAATATTACAGTAACCATAAAAATGCATATAAGCTATAATGCATCTAAGTTGTAAATATATACACATAGGTGCTCTAAAGAACTTTACATCATTAAAACAAAATGTTGGTTAGTCTTGTCTATAAAGGGCAAGTTTGAATTAGTAGTTTTCCCCATTGTCACCCTCATCCTCACTATCGTATGGATATTTATCTTCATTTTCATCTACATCGTCAATTTCATCTCTCTCTTGGTTAGAATCACCTTCTTCAAGATCTACCTCTGTAAGTTGAGAAAAATACACATACATCAAGTTTTGTGCAAACAACTCTAAGCACCCTCAGCTTTTAAAAATAACAGCAAGATGCCTTGATTTATGAGGTAACTAACAGAAAAAACCAAAAGCTGCTATTCTAAATTTTATGAAATGCCCTTAACTTTTCATATTTACAGTTTTAACCCAATCCTTGAAAACTTAATTTCGAAAAATGTTATTTTGTGCATGCGAAATTTCTCTCATAGGTACTACTTACAGCCCTCTTTAATATGGTATCAGAGGCATGTGACCAAAAATAATTAAGATAATTAAGAGTAATTAGTATTAATTAAACTTATTAATTGTGTTTAACACTTGAATCCTCATCTTTTTATCCTGTGCTGAATTATTCTCATATCGTGCACTTAACAGAATGAACCACTTCAATAGCACCTCAACTAAACTATATAACTGATATAGTTTTAGAACTAAAAGTCGAATTAGCGAAAATTAAGATTGAATTTAAGGAGATTAAGAAGCAACTATCGGTAATCCATCTTTCTTTAGTTAACGAAATTAGACACAGTGGAAAATCCTCTTTAAGTATTGGCACTCAATTTTAGCAAGAAGTATCCTTTCCAAAACCCAAAAACAAAAATTCATTTTCTTTACATGATATAAAATCCAAAAGAAGAAGGAGAAAAATCAATTAAAAAATCATTTGAAAAGGCAGATAAAGAAGAAAAGGATCAAGTATCAGTAGTATAATCTTAAGGAATTATAGAATATAGGGTATAAGCAGAATATGTTTTAAGGAGATGATTTAATATTTGAGATAAATGCCAGCAATGAACACTGAAATGCAGCACTCAAAATCAAAGAAGGAGAAAAACCTTTACAAATATTGTAATGAAAGTTTTAATAAAGCAGAATGCAACTACCCTACGATGAAAAATGAAATCCTTGCATTCACAAGGAGAATTGAAAAGTTCTTAATTTTTTTAGCCCTAAAAACATTTTCTTATGCAGACTTATTGCAAAGAAATACTAGATTTGGTGAAAAAGAATTTATCAAATAAGTAAGCACAAAGGCAACTCCTCTGTTGGCAATCAAGGCTTAACCAGTTTTCTTTCTTCATTGAACATGTATAGGGATCGAAGAATCCTCTTGCTGATAGCTCAACTCGTGAGCTTACCACTAGCGATCATGACAGTAGAACTCTTCTCGAAAAGGGAGGAAATCCAAAATGAAATACCACTGCTACCACAATGGGTTTCTTTTTCTAGTAAAATCCTTATGGACATTTTACAATTCTATAGAAAAAGTAGATCATATTTTGGTCTGCTATATTCTCCCCACCTAATAGCTCAAAGATTTAGCCTTTTAGAGTTACAAATTAATTACCTAAGATGTCCTTATGATATCCAAGAAAAAAATAAGTTCTCATGCTCAAGAAAAATGGTTTGATGAGTGGTCTGCAACCTGCATTGACTACTATCATTATTATTCATATGATATTTAGGAATCATAGAGTACCACAATCTACTTTCCTTATAGGTATAGAGTTGGTGCTAGTTTTCCAATAAATTCAATCTCTCCAAATGATCTCATCGTAAAAGTCTGGGAGTATAGAATGATAGTTCACCTCGTGAAAATCCTAGATCCGAAGTACCTATTTTTCTCAATACTAAGTTTCAACAATGCATGTTCAAAAGGATCCATTGGCTTCTTATATCTCCTGATGGTCCAGCAAAAATTCCATATATTACAAGCCTAGATGTGGAGGTATATTGTGCAATAATTGAGTATGAAAATGAAAAGCCAAACCATCACATTATTTATTCAAATAGTTGATTTAGACAATCTCAATGATCAACGATAAGAATGATTTTCAGAATGACAAGAATTAGTTAGTGATCCTCTAGCAAGAGTCATCGGATTTTATATCATTTATCATCAAATGTAGGCATTAATTAAATAAGGACACTAATGCATTGCGGCAACACTACATTAATTTATCATAACACATTCAGCAAATATATGAAGGTAGAAGGAGTTATGTCAGAACATATATTTGATTATCTCTTTGATGTTGGAGTTCAAAAATTCTTATCAGGAAAAGAAAAGAAATACCTTCATAAATTACTTTAAAACAGGATCCAGAGCATCTTAAACATGATGAAGATTTTGATGATTATCTAGATAACGATGGAGTAGAAAACATTATTGGAGCTGAGGGCATGCAGAATCTCAAATGACTAGTCTTGTGAGCATCAAAGGCTCTAAAAAGTGACTGTTGCATTATTGTACTATTTCATTTGGTGTTAGAACAGTAAAATAATGTTGTTTATAGCCATGTGCGGATAGCTATAATCATCTAAACATACTAGTGTGTACTATAGTTATTAGGGCATCCTATGTAGGCTATCTCCTTTATAAAAGAATAGGCTAAGTACTGAAAAGGGACACGGTCATTTGAACTTACTTGAGCAAAAGCGAAGTCCTAATTCTCCATTTCTCTATGAGCAAGCATCTCTAATGATCTTAGTAGCTTAAGTTCCTCTTTAATATTTCCATTATAATATTTCTACTTTCAAGCTTTCAATAAAAAAAGTTTCAGCAGGGAACGTTACTCAATTGAACCTTGTATCTTAAATATTATATTTACTTGATTAAAGTCTCATGATCCTTTAAAATATAAAATTTTGATTATTGACTATGGTCTGAGATAGGAAATGAAACAAATCTATATTGTGCTTGATTTAAGGAAGGTGTGGTTGAGATTCGCAATCTCTATAAGCCAGAAGCTAGAGGAACGTTCGAGTGCAGTGCCAACTAAGTTCAGGTAATGGTCGAAACTCTCTAACTAAGCTTTAATTATTTTGCTAAGTATGCAGGGCCTATAACCATAGAAAATATAATATTTATGATATAAATAGAAACTGCTACTAGTAAAGTCATTATAAGAATTTAAATCGTTCAAAAGAAGCATCTTTCCTAAAAAAAAACCCACAAATAGAAAAATTACTAAAAGTAACCCATTTGGGCCAAAGTTCAAAGTTTGTAAAAGTTTATGACGAAAATAAAAAGAAGAAAGATGTAAGAGTCTGTTATTTGAAAACAGGGAGTAGCCAATGCTATTTTTTGAAACTGAGGGACCAAAAAGTTATTGTCCTAAAACTCAGAGTACCTAAGAGTAGGGCTGGTAGAAATTAGGCTCTGGTCCATTCGGATTCGCACAAATTGGACTTCGGACAAAAACTTTATATCCGGACCTGGTCCAGATTATAAATCGGACACTCTGCCTAGACCTGGATTTGGATCCAAATATCCAATGTCTAGGCTCGATTGTTCGAATGTCCAAATTTGTGATATGATTCTGGGACATTCTGGCCGAAATTTTGTATGACTAAATCTGAATTCGATTTTTCAATGTCCGAACCTGGTTGTCCGAAGTTGTTTTTATAAAATTTTCTAGAGTTGTTGGAATAAAATTACACATAAACATAGTTGTCTAATTATCTGCATTTGTTCAAACCCGAAATAGTTCAAAAATCTGAACAACTCGAACTCGAATGCCCAAACTAGAACCCGACTCAGATTTAAATTCAAACATGATGGATTGTCCAAATTTTAAATTCGGGTGCAAATTTTGTATTCGTACCCGGTTATTTTTGGGTCGGATTAATTTAGGTAATCGAGTCGGAAAAATTTTCTCAACCCTACCTGAGAGTCATTTTTTGTTATAAGTTCATCATACTCGATCAATGTTTATTTGTCCTCCAAGTCAGCCATAGATTAAGTGGGTGGATTGTTATTTAAATCCTCCTGAAATGCCATGCCATCCACCAGCCACCATGCATTTTTTTTACTTTTGATGTTTGGATAAGGAGTGAACTATATGTGTTTAACTTGACCGACCAATACAAAGGGATCACACTTTGGGTACTTCTTTGTATGATTGATCTTGATAAGCTCTCTATGATAATATGATAATCGTGGCTTTTCAAGCCATGAAGCTTATCACCTTGCATATCTATGCACCTACTGAAATTCAAACCATAACCATTTGATAACTTTAAGTTGTTTATATATCCATTCACACATGGCTTTCTTTTGCTGTTATTAATGGAAAAGGGGGCACTTGGCATTATCACTCTTTCCCAATGATAAGGCCGCAAGCAGACGGTGGTATTGTAGTAAATCAAGGTCATTTCCCACTAGGACTAGGTCAATCTACTAGCCTTATTCCCTCAAAATAGGTTAAGCAAGTTAAAATTTGAGATTGAAACTAAACTAATCTACTATCTAATCTAGTGGATACATAATCAAGGAATTACATGGAGCAAGCAATCTCTCAATTCATGTATCAGTTAAACACTTCTTTCTCAATGGGTTATTTAAAATCAACAATCAAAGTATTAAAACCCTCTTTCAAGATGAAGCAAAATAGATAATCTAACCAATTACCTTTTCTTAAGGGCTCTTAATTTGTTTAGGTTCATGAAGCATGCAATTATCAAAGTCGTGCTTTCTAAATTGGTGTGACTTTCTCAAGACTCTACAGAATCAATCAAATCCTAAGGTTTCAGTATCAAATTTCACCTTTCAATTCTTTGCCCTATACCCAAAAGATGCAAGAAAGTGATCTAATTTCTCATTATGTAATAAACATCTGGCATTCAATAAAATAACTCAATAGATATAAATTACGAAGGAGGTCAACACAAGATTAAGAAAATTAACAAGTATTTGCGTAAATCCAGGATCAAAACAAACAAAAATAACAAAATATAATCCAAAATACAAACATAAACACTAAATGAGAAAAGAAAAGAGAACAGAAAAGAAGGGAAATGCTCAGTCAAAGAACATGCTTAACTCCGTCGATTTCGAACCTAGCATCGAATCCTTGTAAGATCTCCACTTCAATTCATTATTTCTTCCTCTAATTTAATCTAAAACCTAAATGTGGTGGATTATGTTATTGGAAAATGGATTGAATGGGATGGGATTGATGATAGAAAATAGGTTTTTATTGCAGAAAGCAAATCAGCCGAAGATCAAAACGTCTGGAATTTGAATAGCCGTGAAGAAAACTTGTAGGCTTGGGCAAGTAGACCACCATGGTCAAACCGTGGGGCAACCAAAGACTATGGTCCCTACCACGGCCTGGCTGTGGAGCCCACTAGTCCAGTCATGCATTTTTGTTGGCCCTGCTGCCTTCATTATAAAGTTTTGTTTCTTATATACATCATATATTTGAACTCCATCATTCTACAACTACTCTAACTTTTCAAGAAGGGGTTACATGTAGATACCAAGATTCACTTTAGGGGCTTTTGGGCAATGAATAAGCAGACTCAAGAGCATGTATGGCTTCTTTACGCAAAACCATGGCGGTAGATTATATGGTGTAAAAATAACCACCTAGGAAGAGTAGGTCTGCTAAAATAACCAAATAGGGAAAATCCATCTATGCATAATTCAAATCAAACATTGCGAGGCTTAGCTGTAAATAATGAGTAGGCATCACCAAGATCTTTCCAAGCCTATGTGTCACATCAATGTGCAAGGGAGCCACCAACAGATGAATTTTCTTAATGCCACCTAATTTGCTCTGTAATTGTTTTTTGTTGTGTGACGTCTTTGTAACCCAGGTGTAATGGAAAAATATTTCATTTGCTTCTTTGCAATTGGCTTACCCCTTAATATGTTCTTAAGATAAAGATCTCCATAACACACTTAACTTTTAGCCAAATGGGCATCATCGTTCCAAAACAACATACACCCTTTATGAAATACATTTATGCTTTCATATGCCATCTCAAGACTACCAAGCAATGTTTTCATACCATAGATTAGGCATCTTGTTACCATTTGGACATATATCCTTTAATTAATGATGCAAAACCAACGATAGCTCCATTGGGGATGTTGTATGTACACTTGAGATTTGTTATGCTTGCAGTGACTAATAGATGAGATGACTAGACTATCATACAATGGCTTCTCAGCAGCTTCTATCATATCAAAGAAAGCCTTTATTTTTTGATTTGGATCTTCTTCAACATTGCTTGATCCTTCGTCGACCCAAGTAGAAGACATGGGCCTAAACCATCCATAACCATATCCTTCATTTGGTTACCTTCGACTAGATTTGGCAAAACTGAAACAAGTTCTAAAACCTAAACCAAGTGTCCCGGACCCATACCCGAACCGACACTCGAAATTAGAAGAACCAATCTAGACCTAAACGCCCGAAGTAACCTAAGCCATAACCGAACAAAACACGAATTCTAGCATGAACTGAAATTACCCACACCGAAAATGACCTGACTCCATTCAAATTCGTTCCACAGTGACCCAACCTAAAGTGAACCGATTATGGACAACCCGAACCCGAACCAAACCATACCTGATTTAAAACTGATCTGATTCCTATTCGACTCAATTTTACTTGAATAAAACTCGAACCTGAGTTTACTTGACCTAAATATAACCTGAATCGAAGCATAATCATGACTTATTAGCCCAAAACTATACCTAGTTTCCTAAATTTCATTGTTAAGGCCTAGAAGAAAAGCTCCTATGCCAATTTAGTGCAAGTTTTAATGAACAAGTTATAATCTAACTATTAGCCATAGCATATAATGTCATTAAAGTCTTCAACCAGCAGGTAAAATGTGATATAGTTGACATGTTTTAATTAGGTCTAGTAGTGAGTAGGAGACTGAGGGAGGATTAGGCGGTGATCGGCAAGTAGAAGACTGATTAACTGAGGAAGGGTTACGGCTTTGGGCAGTAGAAGACGAGGGACTTAAGCAAAGCAACTATCACAGTCTTAACTGCCCATTTTATCGTCAAAGGTTTTTAGTTTTCAGATTCACTTAGGTTTTGCTTCTTAAAATAATAAAATTCTAAAATTATCAGCAGTGACCGTTTTTAGGGGGGTTAGATTTTAGGGGATTCTAAATTTTTCAAACTCAATTGGTTGAGCTTAGGTGGGAAGAAAGATAACCTGAGGGGGAATTTTTACAAATGAAATCAATTAAAAAATTAAGAGGAAAAAAATAAAATAGTTAATATTTTAAAATTTTGAATTTGATAGATATGTAACAAAAATGTAAGAGAAAAAAATATTTGGTCAATGTAGAAGTGAACAAAAGATAAGTAAAATTAACAAATTATTAAACTAATGAGGATCTAGCAATCCTATTTGATTTACTTAATGGCTTGATGCAATGGATGCTATGATTATAATGTCATTTGGTGACTACTGTATACCACACTATTGATCTACAATTCTAAATCATCTTCATAACATGTTTAATTCTACATAATCATATTCAAGAATCAATGTTTGCATATGACCTAATAATGATGTGACTCATTTGAATATTGGAAAATTAAATTCTAGGTCTTGAATAAGGATAACCAACATTCACAATCACATAAATATAATGCTAATTGACATATACTCATATATTATCGCTGCTTTTGTGTTTTGACTCGTTAAGTACATGCAGATCAAGTTATTAATCTCACAAAGGCAAATCTTTGAATTCTGATGTATGATCACTTAAAGAGGTATCAAAGAACGTTGGTTCAATTATAGAAAATGTCGATTTGAACCAAATTTTTTTGTTTACCAACCGCAAATGTAATAAACATGAAGTTATGAACTAACATCGGGGTCAAAATAAAAATTTTATTATTTTCAGTCTTTTTGTTTTGTCATTTTTCAAGGTATGTTTCATATCCCTTACAAATGGGACCATTGACTCATGATTTGCATTAGGTTGGTTCAGTAATTTTATCATCATATGGCCTCAATTGAGATATTTGAAATTTGACTTAACAACGCATAATCCTTTCGATAGTTACACGATGCATCAGATATAGGATCAACGATGGGTTGTATATTTGTATTTGTAAGTTATTTCTAAGTAAAATTATAACTAAGCCCATTAGATTTTCCATAACAAAAGTCCCTTTTAATTTTATATATATATATA
>NCQV01061647.1:0-12328 GCA_002740545.1 Lophocereus schottii
AAAGATGAGCATACTGTTTATTTGAGGACAGTGTTACAGACCTTGAGGGAGCATTAATTACATAGTAAATACAAGAAGTATGAGTATTGGTTTGAAGTAATGGTGTTTCTGGAACATATAGTATTAAAGGAAGAAATTAAGGCTGATTTGTAAAAGGTGAAAGCAGTTACAAAGTGCCGAAGACCCACCAATGCACTAAGATTAGCAACTATTTGAGTTAGTAGGGAATGATCGAGTTCAGGGAGGATTTGACAAATATCATCTTCCGTGACCAATTTGTTGAAGAAAGTTATAAAGTTAGCAAGAAGTTAAACTGGTAGCTTATGCCTCCGAACAACTCAAACCTCATGAGAAGGATTACCTACCCATGATATGGAGTTAGCAGCTGTAGTTTGTAGTTTTTGCAGTGAAAATTTAGAGACATTACTTATGTGGGGTACCATGCAGAATCAATACTGATCATCAAAGTTTGAAGTACATCTTCACTCAAAAAAAGCTCAATCTACATGAAATATCAGTGTGGTAGATCTAATGTCAATCAAGAAAGAGAAATATTGTGACAAGGCATAGGAAGGCACAACATTTCTTGAACACTGTAGTAACTACTCAATTGAATCTCTTGAGAGAACTTGAGGACTTGCACATTCAATTAGTGTTGCACAGGAAGGCGAATGTTCAAATGCCGACATTTACCTTGGAGTGAATCAAGATGATGATCCTGAGCTCCAAAAAAAAAAAAACAAATCCTTGAGAGAGGGATTCAATTTCAATGGACTTTGTCATGGAATTCCTTCAGATATAGTGACTGATAGAGATTAGAGATTTCAAGCCTATTTTGATAAACACTTCAAAGAGCCTTTGGAACTAGATTGAACTTTAGTAGTTCTTATCATCCTGAAATAGATGGGCAAGCATCTAAAAATATCAATGGATCCAACTCTTCTAAGTTGGAGCTTGTAATACTTCATGACCTACGACCAACATTTGCATTTGAAGAAAGTATGAAACTTTTAGTGGTCAACGTTGCGATAGCACGAGTAGAGAATCCTACATGAAACATCAAGATAAAATGACGGCCAACATTGACAACAAAATCATCTTTTGAGTCATGAAGGTCTTCTTCAGCATTCAATAAGGCAGCGTATCTCAGAAGACTCTTGAATGCATACCATTGGAACCGATAGAAAAGCTATGTTGATAAAAGAAGGAGATTCTTAGAATTTTCAGTATACGACAAATTTTTTTCAAAAAAGTCTCACCAACTAATGGTGTAAGGAGGTTGCACTACGATCTAAATTGAAGCCAAGATCTTTTGGACCACATCAGTTCATTGAAAGGTCGAATTTCACAACTTGTCTACCAGATCTGCATATATAACTCAAACATGTGCATAACATATTCTGTGTTCCTTACCTTACCACTCAGGCAGTGTATTTCAGATCCTAACCATACTTTCATAATCAAATCCATTGCAACCATTGAGCGTCTTATGTTTCAAGGGCATCCAATTCAGATATCGGATCACAGGATTAGGCAGTTAAGTATCAAGCAGATACCTTAAATCAAATTGCTTTGCGCAAATCATACCTACTCAGAAACTACTTGAAAAACTGAGGATCAAGTGAAAGTCACGTACCCATATTTATTTTGGATAACCTTGCTCTGTTGGCAAAATTCATAAGTTTCGAGGACGAAACTCTTTAAGGGGGGAAGGCTGTAATAGCCCAACCCTAACTCATATTTATTTATGTAATTAAGCCATGTTATTCATTTTTTACATTTATTTATTTCATTGAATCATTCCAATTAAAAAAATCCATTTCGAGCCCCACTTTGCAATTCGAGTTTCATTTACCGGACAATTTCGGGAAAAATTGATATTAGGCCTCAATATTTATGATTTAAAAGATTAAATTATTTTTCATGACATTACATTTTAATCCTGAGCTTTCAAAAAAAAAAAAATCAAACGCGCTCGGTTTCAGTTCTTTTCCAAAGCCGAGCTCATTTAGGCCCAATTCCGGCCCAACAAGTTTCTAATTCATTTGTTTAGCTAATTACCATGATTAACTCCTAATGATAATGAGCAAAGATATTTTTTTTGGGAGGGCAATTTTTAGCCAAGTATTTAAGGTTATTTTGCACCAAGTATTTACACCAAGTGGCAAAACATCAACGCTCTCCTTTCTCTCTCTTCCTCTCAACCTCCATGGCAGCCACCACCAGCCCTCTTTTGGGTGTTTTCCGGCCACTCTCCAGCAAGAATTTCAACCCCCAAACAACCTCGCTCCATTGGCTACCATTTTTCATCCTCAAAACCACCAAATATCATCTCCATCTCCACTTATTTCAAGCTCAAAAGAAGTGACTTCAATCTTGTTCTTTGAATTTTTGATTTTTGCTTCTTGTTTTGGTTATTTCGATGATGGATCATGTTGTTTTTATTGAATTAAGAATCATCTTGGTGATGGATCATGGTGGAGTTGAAGCTAGGATTAGGGTTTTATCTTAATCATGCAAGTTTCATGTTCAAGTTGCAAATAAGTATTGTTGTGCTATAAACAGACCCAAAATAGGGGTGACTTTGGGAATAAATTGGTATTTTGTGGGACATGGAAAAATTATGATTTTTGGTGTGAAGATACCTCAATGAGTTAGCTTTCAATAGGATTTTGAATTACTCAATTTCGAGTTGTGTGGACAAAGTTATGACCAATTTGCTCAAGACTGTGCAGAATACATTGAAAGTGGGAACTGAACTGGAACAGTAACTTTACGGTAAGCCTGATATTGATTGGGTTACTGAAAAATTATGATTTTTGCTGCGTGGATATATCAATGAGTCATCTTTCAAATTCCTTTTGAATCGCCTTAATCCGAATTCTATGGAAAACGCTATAGTCATTTTGCTACAACTGCACAGATTGAACTGAAACTATATACATCTGTGTTCTGCCCTAATTTTAGGGACCTTACTATGTGAATCATGCTTTGTTCCCTAAATAAAAGTTTTAGTGGACATTGTGATATTTTCATATTGGGGTTTTACATATCATTTGTAGGTCAGGAGTGAAAGATATGGATTTTCTAATGCAGAGCATCAAACAGTAACATGAGTTAATATAGAACTTTGTGATATTCGGAAATATCTTCAGAAGTTTTTATATAGGGTATTGCAAGGAAATTGCAAAGTGTAATGAATTCAACAAGTTTGATTATGTATAGAAGCTTACTTGGGTTGAAAACTGAGTTAAATAAGTATAAAACTGAAATTTGGAAAGTGAGCAGAGTAATAACTCAAAATCAGTATCCTTTGGACCAAGTTATGGTGTTATATGAGCTGTTATAAACCTCACAGCACCCCTTATGGCATTAAACCATTTGTCATCCATTTCATAAGCATTAACCATTCTATTATCCATTGTAGAAGTATCACACTTTTTATTATCCATTTTAGAAATATCAGAAACCCATATTTTATTTATATCAATTAAAATCTTTTTCTTATCACCTCAATCATTTTCGTTTCACTTATTTTGCTTCAATTTACTCTATTTCAAGTTCAATAATCCTAACTAATTTAAATCAGTTCATTTTGATTTAACTTGTGTTATATTGAATTAAAATCAGTTTATTATACTGAAATGTACAAGTTATGTATCCGATTTCATTACTCAATTTCTATTACACATACTTTTACTTACTCAATTATGCGAGTAAGAATTAGTTGCTGACTACACATACTTACAATGACATTTATGAAACAGAGTTGAGGCCTAGTTATCGTTCTCTATTTTGCATAAGTGTTATCAAGTCAGAATATATTTATCAACTCAGATGATATTTATGAAACAACTGACTTGTATTAAGTCAGATAACATTTTAAAGACTCAAGGTACGTGCATTGCTTGTATCTTTAGAAATCACAGGGTATTTATGAACGTTACTATATTTTGGTAAGTACATCAATGAATCAGTTACACAGTGATTTATCAGACAATTAGTGACTCCGTCAGTTATCATCTAGAGGGCATTCGCCCTTCAATTACCCGCGCGGCTTCAGGACAGGTCCCCCGGTCGGCTTGACAGGTGTACAACTATCCATAGATCGTAACAACATCAAGGGGTTCACTATCAGATAATAACTAGCAATGCAGCTTTACATCATCTCATTTACTGTTTTAACTTAAAATGAATTATAAATTGGGCCCAACCAGTGTTTCAATGATCATTTAACAATTCAGGAATGCACGTGCTGAGCTTCGGCTCACAATTCGAAATGTTTTCATGTTTTGTTTTAGGCAAATGCTCAGAGAATTGCCCTCATGCCAACAAATCAGCTGAAGAGAATAAGTGAAGTAAGGAAATCCAGGTGGATCAGAAGTAATGCAGCATATGCATACCTTAAAGCTGTATATTGAATTCTTCTATGGATGAAAATGTAGACTATATAGTGATTTATTTTACTATGGTTTATAAACCCTTCATTGATTAACACTTGATGTGAGTGTATATGTTTGAGGTTATGCTTAGCTATATTATTTATAACACTCATATTTCAAGCCTTGTCCTTTTGGACGCCGGTAACACCCCTATCATTAGGTTATCTAGATTATAATTAAGGGATTTATTTAGGAGGATATAAACAGTGAAACATGTTTAATTTAGGGCGTTTCACCATGACAACAAATCAACAAGGCAAAAACCCTGAAAACCTTCCACAATAGCAAGCAAAACTAAACATGACCATGNNNNGGTGTTGACAAGATAATAGTATTCAATTGGTTGCTGCCAACGTCAAATACTCATGTAGCACCAACATAGGTACTCCTTAAATACCTCTTGCTAACAACGATGACAGCATATTATTAAGGGGTCACACAGTAGCAATAACAGTTTTAACCCACAGCAACAAATAACAACCATAGCCTACGACTTGGAAATAAGCCTCTAAGATTGGTTTTCGGTGAGAGGAGGGGCCGGCAGAGGTGGAACCGCACAGCCAAAAGGATTTTTGGCCCCCTCTGTCAAGGACCGAAGACACAAAGCCTTTAATTTGCAAGCAAATCACGGGCCACAAGTTTAGAGTTTTGTGGCAAGTCAAGGACTCAATTGAGGAACGATGTAAGGCTTTATGCTCCAATTGATAAGGGGCTTCGGGTCGAATTGAAGAGGATACGAGAGGGGTGATATAAATTTTGGAAAATTGAGATGAGTTGAAGCCGGATTGATGAATTAGGGTTCGAAATTAGCCAATTTGTAATTTAGGATTTGAGAATTCGGTAGCCAATCAATTGAAGCAAAATCTAATGCGATTCACCTCAATTGTTTTGGGGGTTTTGGATGAAATTGAATGGGTAATCTAGGGTTAAGATCAGTTTGGCGGGCAGTGAGAAATGAAGGACGAATTGGAGGAGCTAGGGTTGTGAAATTGGGGATTTCACATATTAGGATTTGGAAATTAGGGTTTTGGAGACCCGACGGTGGTGCGTTGCCACCGGCAGATGGGTGGTGGTTGACCGGGGAAGGAGGATCGATGGGTGGTGGTGGGAGGTGGTGTCTGACGGGGGCTGGTGGTGCAATCAAAGGATGGCAAGGGCAAGGGGTATGTGTTAGGTGATAATTTATTGTATTTTACATGTCTCTTTCACCTAATTTTTAGCTCGTATAATGATTTAATCTTTAGGATTATTTATTTTATTTACTTTTATAGGTAATAAGATCAATCAGCAAATCTTGCAAAAAGAACCAAAGACGGAATAAGAATAACAAAAGAATGCTAGAAGGGACGACAGACAAAGTCGTGCTGCCGTGCCAGAAATTTGGCACGGTGTGCGGGCACACCGTGCCACCTCAGCACGGTGTGGCCGTGGTCTTATTTTGAATATGTTTGATTCTAAGTTTTTGTGATTAATTCATGCTTATTAGTTTGTTAGATTTTGTTATTGCTCTAATTTCCTTGCTAGTTCATAATTGTGTTTATGTTTGTGTATTTAGTTGTAATTAGGTTCAATTGTGCTTGTGATGTTTAGTTGTTAGTTTGTGTAGATTTGGATGGTGATTAGCCTCTTGATGGCTAATTGATCTTGTTTAGAACTTTACCCACCTAGTATAGCCATTGATCTTGTTTAGAACTTTACCCACCTAGTTTATACTTGAAATTAGAGTTTTCTTTCATGCCCGCCAAGTGTTCGATGAAATGCTTGAAAGAGCTTTCGTCCATGTTTTGGGCCAATTGACTATGCTGAGAGGCGAGATTGATTGTCTAGTGTGGGTAGAGAGAATAGCTAAAATTCAGACATAAAAATAGTCTCGATCACTAGTTAGGTCAAGGGTTATCAATCTTGTAGTTTAATTGACTAATCCCATGAATATAGGAGGTTAAAACAATTAGACTAACTCATGACCCTTGAGAGAAGGGTTGGGTGGTCTTTAATGATGCAAACCGACCATCTCTGAATATTAGTGTAACTTGAAAAGGTTAAACTTTGACTTGATTAGTTGGTTTGTCTCAAGTTTAATCATAATCGAAGTCTTTTGTTTGTTTTCGTAGTTTAGTTCTATTTTCTATCCCCCTTTTGTTTTGCATGGCTTGAGGCGCTTTAATTAGGTCTGGTACTTGAAAACCCAACTCCCTGTAAATGACACCCCGAGTACTAAGCGATGCACCTTGCATTTGGGGTTTATAAATATTAAAACTCTCTTAAGAAGTTTTTACTGCCGTTGCCGGAGCATTAGAGCTTGCTTACTTAGGCATTCAAGACTAGGCTTTTATTTTGAAAAAAATAAATAAAAACATGTCCTCTTCCTACTTCTCTCAGTATGAGCATAAATTATTTCGGAGATACTATGACAGACTATATGTTTTTCTTACTCATTGTGATTACTGTTTGGAGAAATGGAAAATTTTGAATACAGTTTATGAGGGTGTAAATTGTGAGACCTGTACTCTTTTAGAATATTGGGGTTTTTGTGCTAAAGGTGTTAATGAAGCATGTGATTTCCTTGATTGGCTTGCTTGGGATACTTATGAATTTGAAACTAATTGTTCTGATTCTTACATCCCACCCCCTTGCATCCCTGATTATACCCCTCCTATGCATAAAATTTGTTATTGTTCTGATCACGACTTTAATTTTTGTCCTTGTGATATTTCTGATGATAGTTTTGCTAAACTGTCCAGTACGATAGAGACAATGAATTAGCAACAAACTAAGTTTGTTAATAAAATGCGGGAGTATGACTTATCGCATGAGACTGACCTTAGGTTTAGTTCTCGTAGACTTGATGTTAATCCGTGTGATGATGGTGCGTCTTTCCCTCTTCTAGAGTCTAGACTAGAGGAAGTACTCGACCCTCCCTTGATTACTTTACTCACAATTGCTCCGTCCTTTCCTACTATCCTTGGGAAAAACACTGCGTTTATCATAACCTTTCTTGACACACCTTCCCCTTTAGCTCATTCAATGGAATTCGAGATAGGTGAAACCCTTGGTATTAGCGCTAGTGTTAATGAGGATGATACTTATTCTGAATCAGACGATGTTTTTACTGAGGAGCATGATCTTGATGTGACTCTAGCAGGGAGGTGATGTCATGGTTACTGTTTCAACTAGTCCTGATTTGCTTGATAATATATCCCCCGACTACCTTGATACCTTCCATGCCTCTCCTTCATGTTCACCACCCTTCCTTTCTCCCGAGTGTTGTGATATGTTACTTATTGATTCTCACGTGATACTTAAGGGGAATGAGATAGACTGTTCTGAGTCCCAGGTGCCTTTACAGGGTATGACCCATTCCTTAATCCTTATAATCTGTACCTAGATGACATGCTTGGAAAAATTATATTGACTAGTGCATTCGATTATTCTTCTGATTTTTTCAAGATATTTGATATGTTTAGGATAGCATTTGTTATTATGCATGTATTCATATTTGTGTGCTCTTACTTACATTCATCTGAGTTACATGCTCATGTGTTTGATAAGCTTCTGCGAGCTTTGACAGCATCTGAATTGATGGCTTGACTCTTGAGAAGAGGATGAGTGGTGGATGCTCCTCCAACCTCCCATAGCACCATCTTGAGGAGGCAATAGCTTAGGTGCACTTAGCACCTAACCGGGTAAATTCGTTCCCTTTTTCCTCCTTCTTTATTTTCACTTTATATTTTTCGTTTTCCTGTTTCTCTTTTATTTTTGTATATACATTATTGTAGCCTTATTTTGTAAATATTTGTGTTTTGCTGGTAGTGACTCCTCGACCCCCAATGAGGACATTATAAAATTTAGGTGTGGGGGTGGTAAGTCATATACCCTTTTGTGTATATTTTTGTGAAATTTTTGAGGTTTTGTATAGTTTTTCTTATAGATCATGGGGAAGCTTCGTGCTATTCTAATCAGTTTAAATCTCTTATACTTTGAATATTGGCTTGTATATAAGCAGGATGTGCATGATAAATTTTCGTCCTCAGTGTATCATTCTAGGCCCTAATTCTAATCACAATTGCTCATTATCGATGTGTAATCCAATCCTTATCTTTACCATCATCATTAGCTTAGGATCCTAGTCTTCTATGATTGGCTCTCCCACTTGTCTTGAACACGGTTACTTTAGTCTTTGTTTGCTTTTCAAAAAAAAAAATGAAAAAAAATGAAAAAAAAATAGAGAAAAAGAAAAGAAACAAAATAAAAATCTAGAATGACAAGTATCCCTTTGAGGCATGCACTACTGGAAGTTACCCTTTAAGGCAATACTACTACTGAAAAAGCTTGCTTTCGGTGCTAGTAAGTCAATAACGTAGTTTGTGTCAGTCAAGTAGGATTGAGTCGATTTTGGTAAGCTTAAGTTCTAAGATGATGATACACTTGTGCACCGACCACTAGGATGGAGTCATATCGTGTTGATGTACAGTGCGGTGAAAAGTTAGTACTTTAATGTCATCCATGGGGATAGAGAACCTTAATGTGTACATTTTGCGTATATACAGGCTAATATCTTTATTACAAGGATGATTTGATTGGTTAGAACTTGTACAGCTTCCTCTATTGTATACATTTGTGTTTTGTTTGTAAACACAAAAAATTTTCTATTTTTCTTTCTCTTTTTCTATTCTTCTTTTTCAAGATTTTGTGGGTGTATCTTCTACAAACCCTCACGAGACCTCACTCGTCCACTTGGGAGAACTGAGAGGTTTAAAGGGTTTGTTGCATACGCTAAATGCAACTATAATTTCTACGAAAGTGAGTTAGGTTCTTAAGTTAATTTCTCATTTGTTTTGATCGAGGATGAGTAAAAGATAGGTGTGGGGGTATTTGTTAGGCGATAATTTGTCGTATTTTACATGCCTCTTTCACCTAATATTTAGCTCATATAATAACTTAATCTTTAGGATTTTTACTTGTTTTGTTTACTTTTGTAAGTAAAAAGATAAATCGAGAAAATCTCGCAAAAAGGACCAAAGACGGAACAAGAATAGCAAAAGAAGGCAAAAGGGGACAACGGATAAGGCCGTGCCACCGTGCCACCCCAGCACGGGGTGGCCGTGCCACCTTGCACCGCCGTGCGCCGCTCCCGGCTTGCTCGCTCGCCCGCCCGGTTTTCTATTTAAAGCCCCTTCGGGCGTTTTTGTTGGGGTCTTCACGACTCTCCTTTCGCGACTTTTTGGGAGTTCTTAGTTTAGGTTTAGCCAATAAAAACCCCCTTTGGGGGAATTAGATGAGGAAGATTAGGATTTGTTTTTGTTGTTTGGATTCAAACTTGCAGATTCTCCAGTTCATTTAATCAACATAGGTTTCCTCTTTTCTTTTTCTCTCTATTTTTGTATGTTTTGGTCTTATTTTGATTATGTTTGATTCTTAGTTTTGGTGATTAATTCATGCTTATTAGTTTGTTAGATTTTGTTATTGTTCTAATTTCTTACTAGTTCATGATTGTGTTCATGGTTCTGTGTTTAGTGGTAATTAGGTTCAATTGTGTTTGTGATGTTTAGTTGTTAGTTTGTGTTGATCTGGATGGTGATTAGCCTCTTGATGGCTAATTGATCTTGTATATGCCTTTACCCAACTTGTGTATGCTTGAATTTAGAGTTTTCTTTCATACCCGCTAAGTGTTTGATAAAATGCTTGAAAGAGCTTTTGTCCGTGTTTTGGATCAATCAACTTATGCTGAGAGGTAAAGTTGATTGTCTATCATGGGTAGTTAGGATTTGGAAATGAAAATAGTCTCGATCGCTAGCTAGATCAAGGGTTCTCAGTCTTATAGTTTAATTGGGCTAATCCTATGAGAATAGGATGTTAAAACAATTAGACTAGCTCATAACCTTTGCGAGAAGGCTTGGGTGGTCTTTAATGATACAAACCGACCATCTCTGAGTATTGACGTAACTTGAGAAGGTTAAGGTTTGACTTAATTGGTTGGTTTATCTCAGGTTTAATCATAATCGAAATCTTTTGTTTATTTTAGTAGTTTAGTTCTATTTTCTATCCCCCCTATTGTTTTGCTTAGCTTGAGGTGCTTTACTTAATTCTGGTACTTAGAAACTCAACTCCTTACGGACGACATCTCAAGTACTCAACAATACACCTTGCACTTGGGGTTTATAAATATTAAAACTTCCTCAACATTATGGAAATAGGGTTTTTTTTGTGGCTAACTTGGAAACAGGAAACTCGAGTTAGAAGAGAATTTGTCAGCAGTTTAGGATTTGAAAGCTCTGATGTTGAATTTATATGGGATGCTCTAAGATCAATTCTCTCACCCGAGAGAACTCACACAAGAAGTTTCAAACGCTCAATATTTCAATTCGTTCGCATCTGACTCGCTAATATATAATAAAGGAGTTTAAATAGAAAAGAAACCTAAAACATAAAGGCAATAAATAAATAACCTAATCACAAAGATATTATTTTACTAGCTCACAAGATAACTCAAAGATAATCTATTCCTCAAACATAAACTACGAAGATAATAAAATATCAAAATACTTCTCATATGCCAATATTAAGACATACCCATATCTTTCAATTTCTCCTTTGTTCTGATCCTGTATCAATACCAAATTTGATGTAGGGAAGCGATTGTGTAAGACGCTTTAAGAGTTGTTCCTACACCCGGGAAAACTCACACGAGAATTTTCAAATAATTAATATTTTAATACTTTCACGCTTGACTCGCTAATACATAAAAAAAGAGTTTAAATAGAAAAGAAACCTAAAACATAAAGAAAACAAATAAATCACAAAGATATTATTTCGCTAGCTCATAAAATATAAACTACAAAGATAATAAATTATCAAAATACTTCTCGCATGCCAATATTAAGATATACCCATATATTTTTATTTCTCCTTTATCCTTGTCCTGCATCAGAAGCCCTTAAGACTAAGTGGCTTTGACATTTCATATTTTTTTTTTTCACTTATGAGTGCCAAAATTGGCTGAAGTCCTCATTACAAAGGAGGAGAAAACAAAGCTAAGACTTAAAAAACCGCAAGCAATAAAACCACAGGAACAGCAAAACTAGAAAAAAACACAAGTAAGATAAGGAACTAGACAAACTAAACTGGAAGAGAGGTAGATCCCTGCACCAGCTGCACCAATCCCTACACTAGCTGCACCAAGGCAACATCCAACACACTGGGCTACAGGAAAGGGCTAGGGGAAAAGGATTTGCAAGGATCCAAAATTTCTGACAAGTTCTACTGAGTGGTATGGAGTAGGATCCTTCCAAGCTTTAGACCATAGGGCTATCCTCCATTGTATGGCCTTACAGAGGGCATAAGCATCCAACTCTTGCTGTTCAAACACTAAACCATTTCTTTTCATCCATAAGCTCCATGATACTACAAAGAAAGTAACAATCCACAACCTTTTCCTGGTCTTGTTATAGACCCGTTTCATTAAAGAAAAGAATGCTCTTTGGAGGAATGTCATCATCGCAAAACATGGGGTTGACATTCTGGGTTGGTGGACCAAAAAGAGCCTGTGCTCATGGAATGGGTCGTTGAATGTCTATTTTAGCTTGTTTGGAACATTTCAAATCCTTGATACATTTTGAAGTGAAGAATGGGTCTAGGGTGATTTGTTGGCATGATGTTTGATGTGGGGATCAACCTCTCAAGATTCAATGTCCTAATCTTTTCAGGATAACCCTTCTAAAAGATACTACCATGCATGATGTGGTCTCTTGGAATAGTGACCAAAGTCGTGAGAACACTAATTTTTCAAGAAGCCCCAATGATTGGAAAGAGGATAGCATTTAGAATTTTTTGGCAACTCTTGCCAAGATGAATGGACAAATTATTAGGCATAACCAAGAGTACATGCT
>NCQV01061648.1:0-10278 GCA_002740545.1 Lophocereus schottii
AATAACCTATGTTGGGTTCCCAGACACTCATTGGGAATCACTTTGCAGTCCTTATACGATCCCTAATTCTCCTTTCTCATTAGGAAGTAGTCAATTTGGGTCTTGTAAGAGCTGCTCCTGAAGGTCACTAGATGGTCCTCCTTCTTCTTGAAGAAGGAGTTGACCACCAACAAATCAAAGGCCACTGTAAAGTTTAACACGGAGACCCCTCTCGTGTTTCTCTGTCCAAAACCAAAGCCCCCGTGAACCCCATCATAGCCCGCTGCCTCCGCACCGATGTGGCCGTTAAAGTCTCCTCCTATGAACAGTTTCTCGCTCCGAGGTACCTCTTATATGACCTCGTCTAGATCCTCCCAGAGGAGCTTCTTAGTGTCCTCCGGCAGGCCTACCTGAGGTGCATACACAATCACCACGTTCATGAAAACTGAACCCACCAAAACCTTAATAGCCATAATACGGTCGCTTTTGCACCTCACTTCGACCACCTGCTCCGCCAGATCTTTCTCAACTAAGATGCCAACTCCGTTCTTCACCTTGGCAGATCCTGAGTACCACAGTTTATACCCATCAATTTCTCTAGCTTTAGCCCCAACCCACTTCGTCTCCTGAATGCAAGCTAAACTAATCTTACACTTACGCAAAGCCTTAACTAATTCTATCGACTTACCCGTAAGAAACCCAATGTTCCAGGATGCTAGGCGCACCTTCCGCAACCCTAAAACCTTCCTAGCCCCAACGCTCTCCGGAGGACAGGCTGAAACAGTTGCATGACTCGCCACAGAAGCAGACGTTAACGAGAAGAGCCCACACCCTAGCCAACTCCTAGGCAAGAGCTACTTAAAAAAAACTGATAGTATGCATTTACATATATGTGTATGTATATATATATATAAAAATTACACATCCATGTTATGTAAATAAAGTCTTAATGTTAATAAACAAAATAGAGATAAAAGCCAATTAATATGGGCAAAGTTTATATTCTCCTAAATAACCTAAGAAGAAATTAGTATTGTCCAAGCATAAACATCAAATAATCTATAAGCTGGCCACCACTATTGAGCTAGGAAGAAAGTTTATATTTCCCTAAAAAGGGAGGATCTAGATTTTATGGGGAAGGGGATTAAAACTAAGCTAAAATTAGATAAATATACCCTCCCTCTTCACAGACATCTTTCACATCCCCCTTATTTTTCTTTATGGCTTCTCTCTCATCTTCTCTGCTCCCAGACGCTCCTTTCCTCCCTGTTTTCATGCACAGCCCAGCGCATGCCGTCACTCGCCTGTTCGACATCGTTCCATCGCTGGCCACCGACCGGCCGTAATCGGGAACCACCGTTGCTAAGTCTTTCTCATCTTTTCTTGCCTTACTTTCATTGTTTTTGATAGGTGAACTCTAATCCTTCCCTCATTTGTTTACTCAATTTGTTCCTTAATTTGGTTGATTTGTGTGATTTTAGTTTGAATGAATGTAATTTGTGCGAAGTTAGAGTTATTATTGTGATTTTGTTGACTTGAGGGAGTTTAGGTTGTGGGTGTTCATGGTGGAATTGGGCATTAGGTGAAGGTGTTAGAGATGTATTCCTATAACTTGGTGGTATTGAATTTTGAGCATTTTTATTGTGTTTTGAACGAAAGTATTCATTGAATTGGTGCAGGTGTTGGATGCTTGCTATGGAAGAGACGAGAAGTGGGTTGAACTTGGGGGTAGAAGCTAGGAAATGGGGGAAGTCAGGCATTTTGTGGAAGTTTTGAAATAAATTAACTCATAAGAAAATTCGGGGGATTAACTTGAAGGAATGGATTAGAGTTTGGTCCATATATTAAGCGGAATTAGTGAATAGAATCCATGATAGAAGATCGGTTTTCATGGTTTAATTAAAAGAATGAGATTAATGGATTAAAAATAGTGTTTTTAAATAAGCGAGCGTTAAGGTAACCCCAAAGGTTAGGTGAAGATTAGTTCATATATGTTCGAGTGGGTTACAAGTGACGTGTACCTTTGTTTTACAACTCAAAACAAATAATGGTCAAACAATGGTAGTGGAGGTGTTCTGATTTAAAGATTGAGTTGAGTTAATGATATAAAGGCAATAAAGCAGATGTCATAGTTTAATCAAAATAGCGAAGACGACGGATTCTAATTAGCGTAAAGGGTGCCTTTTACTGAAAAAAAAAACTAAAAATTAAAAAGCTGCCCAAGGAAGTGATTAAATGTGGAGTCATGTTCACTTGGGCTGGAAGAGTGATATACACTCTTGTAACAAAACAAAAATGATGAATGATTGGGAATCAAAGTCTGCTTGAGCCCTTCATTATGAATACCGTCTTTTTTTAATAATCATAATAGAAATGGAAGCGAACTTATAATTGGAATAAGTTTGACAACTTATATTGTTATTGACGATGATTATAATAATTATGGTAACAAAGGCATCAATACTAGTATCAATAAAGGCAACCATACTAAGCCCTATAATTGTAACAATAACATCAATACCATCAATGAAAATAGCAATGAAGATAACAAAAGAGGGCATCACGTAACTGGGAAACAGTGTGTTATTTTCTAATACGATAATTAGTGTTAAAACAAACATTGGAAACTTCACTAACCATTAAATATATACACTTGATGCTGAAGCAAAGCCATTTCCGCCGTTGTCAAGCCATTAATGAGCATTTTATATAATAGAAAAAGTTATTTTAAAAAAAACAAAAAATCAAGTACCCTTTGAAATTTCATATATTTTTATAAATATTAAAATCTCATAATATACAATTATTCAATGAACAATTTTCAAGCAGTGTTTTGTCACATAATCAAGTAGACCCATAAGTTATCAATCATAAGGGCTTACACCCTTCAATTCACCCTTGCGGCCTCAAGTTAGGCTATTCGATCGGCATAGCAGGCCTACACCTATTCAATGATCACAATGTGTATATAACCTTACCAATTTGGGCTCCACTCTTATATAATAATCGATAATAGTTTTATTATGATTCTCTCTTTCCCTGGTTTCGATCCAAAATGAATTGAAAATGTGGCTGCTCACTAAAAAATGATTTTTTATTTTTATAGTATAGGAGTAAACGTATTGAGCTTCGGCTCATTCTGCAAATATTTTGTGTTTTTCTTGCTTTAGGTGGACAATTGTGCTCCAGGGAGACAGTCGAAGGAATTAGACAAGCTCACAATGACACTACGTAAAGCGTGGGTTGCTGGGGTGTGTGTTGTGTGAGTTGCTGGATTGATATTTGAGCTGGATGTGAATTAAGTGCATGCCTTTTGAGTCACACATAAGTTAGAATGTGTTATCATGTTTACATGAGTGAATAAACTAAGCCTCATCCTTTATAAGATGGCGGTAACATCATAAACCCAACACTTTCACCATATTTTGCCAGTAATGATTGGTTAATTAAGAGTAATGATGTGATTAAGAGTTGGGGCGTTACACGGGGCCCTTATGCTTCACTGGGTTCCAGTGAGAAATAATGGAACTAACGCCAAAGGCTAAGAAAACCTTCTTAGGGACACTAGTAGCTCTCTTGTAGTACACAAATCCTTTAAAAACCTAGCGTATCGAATAATGGAATGTTGATTTTGACTTGCGAGAAAGTCTTTAGCATCTTAATAACATGGGATTGGTATTTCTTTTCAACCTAGGGGGAAAGGAGGTAAAAGCTTATGAATGCTTTCAGCTGAAAGTGGCGACGAAGAATCCTTTGGAGATGAAGGATTCACTAAATTAGTGAAATTTTTCTCTTTAGGTTGCTTTTTTATCAGAAGGTGAATCAAAAGGCAGAGGATTAGTAGAATCATCGGGGACATCATCAGTAGCATCCCTTCACTTATTGGATAAACCAGTTTCTAAAGAAAATGAACAGGTTGAAGAATTTTGGATGAAACTGTGAGGATACATGTAGGGGTCATTAGAAGTTCCAACTTGATTATCAATCTCTCGACCAGCTCTAAAAGATATAACTGTATTTAGTTTTCTCATAGGCTCACTAAGGTTTACACTAGAAGAAGAAGAGGCATGACCCTTAGGGTTCACCTCAAGTTGACTAGAAAAAGTATCTGCCTCCCTAGAAGATGATGCTAATTGGAAAAACTATTAAATCATCATTCTCATCATTTTTTCTATATTAGCATTAACCATCCTCTCCACAATATTATTAACTCTCCTCTCAATTTTATCAATGTCAGTTTAAGCAAGCTGAGCTTGAACTTCTGCTATAGGAGGTGGGGTCTGAAAAGCTAGCCTTTGAAAAGAATTAGAGGAATTGGAGATTGGTTGGGAGTTGTTTCCAGGAAACACTCCAGGTTGGGAGTTAGGGTCGCAGCATTGGGTCCACTACTCTAAGAAGAACTTAGGTGATTTCTCTACCCTAGATTATAGTAAGGGGAAAATAGGTCATTCTTAGGCCTTTGAAAAGCCATCACTCGCTGACTCCTGTCCAGTTGATAATTGATGAGCGAAATAACACTCAGTGAATGATTTAAGGCCTGACAATGAGAATAAGATACCATAGAAGTCTTAGAAATCTAGGGAGTTTGGGGAGACAACCCCTTTAACACTCTAAAACCGCAATCTTAAACTCTAAGTGCTCACATCAGAAATAGCATACAACCCATCCCTAGCAAACCTAGAACTTAGAAAGAAAGTCACCCTGAACCATAGACTCTAACATGGATCAGTTTGTTGGTCAAGCCCTTTGTAAATAATTTAGCACAAACATACTTGGTCTAAACCATGGTAGCAACACTGGACCAACAAATTCTTAAAACTATCTAAGTATTTCCAATATGATTCCCTTTTTAGTTGAACAAATTGGTTAATTTCATTCCTCAACTTAACAGTCTTGGTATTAGAAAAATATTCTTCTTAGGAACAATTTAACAAATTCCAAAAACTAATAGAATTAGCAACTAAGTCATAAATCCGTTGTTTAGCAAAGGCTTTTAAAGCCAAAGGAATTAATTTCATTCGCACAACATCAACAGCATTATTAGGGAAATGCATCACAGAACAAATTTCTTTAAATTCCCTTAAAAACAAATATGCATCATCTAAACCCGTAAATTGAGGGAGCATTTAAGTGTAATGAGATCTTAACTCGAAGGTCACATTAGGTTCTAGGTTAGGTACATTAAAACATTATAGCAAAGTGGTCCCTGGAGGAAAGAAAATATCGCTCAAAGATATCTTTTGTCCCATTTCTTGTAATTCAAGCTCAGGCCTGGGTTCAAATTCGGATTCCAGGTCAGGGTTGCACTCACTCCTAACAGGCCATTTGCTTTCGGGGTTTCTAACCCAACCAGTCGTGCAAATCCCTCAGCCCTACAAAAGTATTTTTGTTCTTTTTCTTTTTTTTTTAACTTTTTTCAAATTGTATTTTTTTTATTTTTCTTTTTCTTTTTTTCCTTTTGCACACAAAACAAAAATAGAAACTAAACTAAACCTAAAAATCAAGCAAAAATAGAAAACACAAAATAAACTAAAAGAAAATAGGAAAGAAACTAAAACCTTAATAAGCAAAATCTAAAAATAAAGTTAAAATATAAAATCAACTCCAAAGTCAGAACATTATATGCAAAAAATTCAGCACAATCACAAGGAGCATGAATATATATTTTTTTTTTTCAATTTTAAACTATCCAAAAATAGTGTAGAAAATTCACACCAGAAAATTATTTCTAAAAATAATAGAACATTCCAAGAATTCCTAAAAATTCCCAAAAAAAGAAAACGCCTAGACTCTAAACATCATGGAGAATCCACTAAAATATCACGATAGAAAAAAAAGCACCGGAATAACTTCAAAAAATTTAAACAGAAATTGAAAATCTTAAAAAAAACCTACACGGGATGAAATTCTTTTTTGCTTCTGTCCTGCATCAGTGCACCACCAACACAGCCAAATCTACTTTTTTTTTTTTTCCAGCAGCAAATAATCACTAAAAACTAAAATTAAATTGAACAAAATAAAAATCAAACTATCAACTCTAATCAAAAATCAAAAACAAAATAAATCCAAACTAATCCAAAACAACTAAAACTAAATAAACACATAGTAAAAATCAAAGAAAAAAATATAAAACAAAAACAAAAATGACAGGACTCAATTGAACACCTAATTTCACGAAATCGATCCCTAGCAACTATACCTAAAACTTGTTGTAATTTTTAAAATGCACGATTTATCATCATAACAATTACAGGTGTCAATCATCAAGGATGGATTACAAAATTAGATTGCTAAAAGTCTGACATAAGTTTCTATTAGAGACTAAAAAAACACAAATGAGTAGCAAGAGGAAAAAAATGCTCAAATCGCATATTCATTCCAATCAACATTCATTCTCAGCAATTAATTCCTTATTATGTCATAAATCGAATCAAAAAATCAAGAGCATGCTTCTAGATGATACTAAGTTGAACACAGCAAATTAAAGAGTTGAGCAGAATTTTTAACTGAAATTACAACAAACCTAGAGTGGTAGGAAATCATTACAACCCCCCATGATTGTAGAATTCAACCCAAAGTAACAAAACTGCACTTGCATCATACAAAGGTAAAACCAAGCACACCAAATTTGAGAACCTAAACGCCTGGATCTGAAACTAAAGAAAACGACCGAAAAAAACAAACAAAACTACTCTCCAAGAAAACTTGTTCTATTCACTGTCTTTGACCTTCCTTTAATCTTTAGCCCCCAAAAACGCTGTCTTCTCCTCTTGATTAATTCCATTAAACTCGAATTCGAGCTCTCTATTTATTCTTTGTAACTACTGAGCAGAGTTGATGATGGGTGCGTTGATGAAAGTAATGGTTGGATGTGATGATGGAAAAATGAATGACAGTGATTGAAGGAGGAGCGAGAGCGGAGTCCATGACATCTCGAGAATGAAGATGAAGCATTAAGGCGACGAATTTTTTCTAGGTTGTCAAGAAGGGGAAGAAGGAGGAGTGTGGGGATCATTGGGATTCAGAGGCCCTGGGCGCCGTTGTTTAAGTGAAAGATAAGGATGGGCCACTAGAGCTAGGCAAGAACAGGCCGGAAAGGAGAGGAGAGAGAGAGCTAGGGGACAAATGGAAAATGTGTGTGGGCTTCGGTATGGAGGATCAAATTGGCCCAGAGGTGGAGAGCGAATGGAAAGAGAGAATTGAGAAGAGGAGAAGGTCTCGGGAAGAGTTGGGTCACGAGTGAGCTGAGAAGAGAGCAAGCCCAGATTAAGAAAGAAGAAACACGGGATTGGGCTCGTGTGTAAAGAGGTCGTCTAGGCCATTGGGTTTCCGCTAGGAACAAAAGAGAAGGAGGGAGAGAGTAGATAGTGAAGCTGCAGACTGGGCTTGGTCTGCAGGCGATAGCTGGGCCGACTGGTGGGCTTGTCCTTTCTTACTTCTTCTTATTTCCAAAATTGATTGAATCAATCTTTTTTCCCCCTTTGGCAAGCAATTTAGCTATTTTCTTTTAATTTCTAAATTCCTACAAAATATACAATATATATTAAAATCCTAATCTAATGATTTATTTCAAGCAAATATTAGAAAATAGAAGGGTACAAAATGACATAATTTCAAGTTCAAGCAAATATTAGAAAATAGAAGGGTATAAAATGACATAATTTCAGGTTCAACAAATGCCAAACAATTTTTTCGACTTTTCGAATTTCATCCAATTTCCAATTTCCTTACCATAATACACCATCATATTTCAATTCAGCTACCAATTTGATTATAGAAACATTTCCTCTGCCTTAATTCTTCAATGTTGCGGCTAAGTGGGAATAAGTCAAGAAAATGGGGAATAAATGTGTGGATGGCTAGGTTTAGAACTTGACTATGTTGGACCTTGAGTTGGGCTGGGCATTTGCTGCACTGATCACACACACTGGACTGCACTCGAGGAGATAAAAACGAACCTCTACAAAAGTCTGACAGACTCGGTTGCACTTGCTATTATTAAGTAGATGCAGAACATGGCAAAGGGAGATAGGCTACTAATGAAGCGCCTGGGACATTTGACATTTTGGACACTGGACTTGGGACGTGTAGTGCTCTTTTCATTTTTCTTAATTTACTGCTCACTTGAATGCCGACTCAGAGAGAAAGTGGGATGTTGTTGCATCCTTCTTTATTTACACATGCTTGGGCCAATAGGAGACAACCAGTTAGTCCTGGTGTTAGAATCTACTCGAATTGCCTGATGGATTATGGATGAAATGGACTATGCCATTGAACGTCTCTTACTGTAGGCATTCCTCTCTTCTTTTTTAAATTTTGTGCTAGTTGGGGACTTCAAATGCAGTGGGCTAGATCATGCTGCTTCTGTTGCATAGGCCCATGTGGGAGAAACAGTAGAGTTAGGTCAATATATGATAATGGGCCAAGGTGGAACGATTAAATGACTTAACTCTTGCAGCCATTATTTTAGCAAATTGTTGTTTTGTACAATCAAACAAAAATCAAATACAACCTAAAACTAATCTCAATTATGATTAAAAACTAACTACTTAATCAAAGTAATTAAAAGTACTTCAGTGGCTGCTTTTGATTCCCAAATAATGGCCCCAAGAGAAATGTGGTTGAGCTCGGGAGTGATGTTATTGAAATATGGTGTCTATAGAACCTTGAAAACCCTTACCTTCCACCACGGGACAACATAGCGAATTTCAACACTCTCAAATAACTCACTCCGTCATCACCCCCTAAGATGCCTAGTTTGGACCCCATAACCAGGCACAGATTGGGAAGTAGTAGTAGTGTAAGTTTTCACTTTGATAGGAAAAACTATACGCTTCAAATACTCCATGAGCCATATCTGTACAGAAGAGTCAAATTCAGGAAATGGTGAAAAAAAAGAAAAAAAGGAAGCGAAAAAAGGGAAAGTCAAGGAGTAAAGTGTCTGAAGCAAGAGGGCGATGCTTCTATAGAGAGATGCACTAAGGATATAGGAGACTTCTTTAAAAAAAATTGCCCAACAAAGGGTTGGGGAACATCATGCACACCATACCATAATCATACGGAAAAGGAAGCGATGCATCAAACAGAAGGCGTAGGCATATTAGGCCTCAACGTTGAAATGCTCTCCTAGTAACTAAGCATGGAATGGCCTGCCACCCATGAAAGGTTGATAGTCTTATTGTCAGAAACCTTATCAACCTCTTCAAAGTGACAACCTAAATTGGGACTGAAGATCCTTTGCATACGGATCCTTTAGTTAAAGGATAATGGGTTGTCCCTTTCTTCTTGAGAAGCCTAAAATGGCTTTGAAACCATGACCATAGGCTGTATATCCCTAGTCATGAAGGGAAAGACATGGAGGTTATAGTACTCACATTATGATGTAGTCCATCATTAATTTTCACCTGTTTGACGGAGTAGAGAACATTCAATCCATAATGTCCCAACATGCTAATGTGAGCCTTATTTATGTCGCTGCATCAATAGTTAAAAAGAGCCTCAATAGAAGCCATAAGTGTAGGAAGAATTAGGACTATCCTGGATGCGGAAGCGTACTGTCGGCAATAATCCAAGATAATAAAGAAAACCAGGCGGCTACCAGAGTCGCCTTAATAATCACGTCCTAAATCCAAGAACTCGACGGATGGTGGTTCAGTCGTGAGAAAGAAATAGGAGAATATGGGAGGTGTTATATATTAGTCTCTCTTACTCACCCCCTAAGCACCCTTTATATAGTTTGGGGTGTGGCTAGGGTTGTTGCCCTAGGCAACATAAGTGGCCGTTGGGCCTAAACCTGTTAGGCCCGACCAACAGCTCCCACTCGGCCACTTAGGCCGCAAAACACGTATTCTCCATGTATCACAATTCCTCACGCTTCATACCAGGAATAGGACATGCGACCAAAAATAATAAGTAGTGTTATATTAAATTACCATTCAACTAACATAACACTTTCACGAAATACAATACCCCAAAAATATCCCAAGACATCACCAGTGGCATCTGTAATCCCTTATGCCTGATATATCATATGATTATGTTCTTCACATAATCGCCCGAGTTCATATGGTGATGGTGGATAGATTTTTCTTAAACACTCATGAAATCTCATCTTAATTTAACTGCTTTCCTAATGTGTTCTCGCTGAACCGTATACATCGTGGTTCTTGAGAATCACACTAAAGTAGCATTATTAAGCTTCGACTTAATATCATAGCTTTAAGTCAAAGGGCTATCGTTCATAGAGTCACACAGTGACAAGTGATAGGGAATTCAATTGTCACCTCACATATAGGTCGT
>NCQV01061651.1:0-15820 GCA_002740545.1 Lophocereus schottii
GCCTATTCTTAACAGTGTTCCACCAAATATTGGTTTCACCAGTTAGATAAAATGCTCTGATGTTCATCCTTTTATCCCCTGAAACCTCTATTACAGTGAAAATTTTCTCTACTCCTCGAATCCATTCTTAAGGTTCCACTGTGTCATACTTTCCACTCTAGAGTTCTGTAGTATGAATTAACTGAAGATATCTTTCTAAGGGGCAGTAACCCATCAAAAATTCTTACTGACGTAATCCAAATGTATGGCAAAGATTTTGATTGTCAAACTTAAGCTTTATGCAAGTGATCTTCAATAGGAAACTGAGGTTGAATCAGCTAAAAAGGGTAAACACATCGCGTTTTCCTTAGCAATGGATCCCACAAGTTAGACAATAATCAACCCCTATACAAAGTGTAGTTAAGATCTACCTTCTATTCAGGCGTACTACAAAATTATCATCTATTGACATGGGTGCAACCCAATCATAATCCAGCTACTAGTAACAATTGAGCTCTAAAAAATAGGAAAAAGTGAGCAGAACTGATGAAGATATAACATGAGAGTGAATGATGATGCAACTAGATGGGGAGATGCCATAAAGACAAAAAGATGAAGCACCTGGTCAAAGTGAGGAGCATCCAACAGTTGATAATCCAACAGGGACAATGGTAAATGATATGTTATCAGAAAGTGCAGTGAAATATTTTCAAGAGTAATGTTTACTTCACAGATGGAGGTGGAGTCAATGGACTGCTTGCAAGAGTTTAGGCAATTTTAAGTGAGTCTTGAATTACAATGGATTGAAGCAAAATGTCTCTAAAGTGTCCTTGGTTTCTCTTATATAGAATCGTCGATAGTTAATGGTTTCAAAACTTATGTACCATAGAACAAACCTCTCCAAAATCTTACAATTCAGGGGATATTACATCAAGAACCCCCATATAGCTCACTTAGATGAAATTCGTGAGTTACAGAAGAAAATATCTGCAATCAATGAAGCATATTGTAGTAATTGCCACTAGGATCCAAGACACGCCTAAAATGACACCCATATGATGAGGAAATATAAGCTGAAAGTTGTATGTATCCACTGACTTGAGCAATCTACACCATCAGACTTCTAGGTTGAATTTCATTGACCATTGGCTTCTAAATGTGCTGCAACATAGGTCAATGGAAAGCTTAATTTCTGTACTTTGACATAGACTAACTAAAACATCCCTATCTGATGGAATGCATAGGCTGCAAGTGGGATAAACTTAGACTTTGTGCACTGGAATTCTGACTAGTTTGCAGACTTAGACTTGCCTGGAAATTTTGAATGACCAAATGACCTCCAATCCATTTGAAACTTACTTTACATGCAAGATATCTCCTAGGGATAAACTCAGACCTCGTGCATTGGAATTCTGACCAGTTTATAGAATTGGACTTGCCTGGTAATTTGGAATGACCAAATGACCTCCAATCCATTTAAAACTTACTTCACATGCAAGATATCTCCCTAATCATAAAGTTAGGATAGAAAACCCCTACATAAATCATATTGATCATGGACAAAAGTTACCTCAACGTCGGGCCTTGTGCACTGATCAGAACTGTCAAGTTGATTGAACATGTGTATTTTGACTATACTTAGTTTTCCCTATGCATTTAACCTTAAAAAAATGAGTCAAAGGCCCTTCATAGGACACATCTATAATAGCCCCCACCCCTAGGGCTAGGAGTGTTAGTGATTCTTAAATTCCTAGGGCAAAACAGATAGAGTTTCGGCTATAAACTAGCCATTTTTCAAGTTTAAAGCCTTACATCAAATCCCCTGCATTGACTAGAAGTAAAAAAGGATATCAAATCAAGCTCAATGGCTACACACCGGAGACCACATCTTTACAGGCCACATGCCCAGAGTACAAGAGTTTACATCCCAAAAATAAACAATTTTAGCTAAAAGAACAACATACCATTCAGATGGGTGGCTCACATGGCCATACCGAGCGATTTCTGGACAATATGGCCATACTTACCTAAATGCATTGGAGGCACCTTTAACTTGTTGTTCAAAATCACCCTCGAATCTGATGCTTGAGATCAAACTATATACATATTGTATGGATCCATCTGACAAAGAAGAATATACGAGTAGAATATGTGAGAGATAAGTGAACATTACTATTGTCGCAAATCTCTAATAATATCATAATAATCCCCCAATAATTAATTTTCTCGGTCTCCTAACTCCACTCTCCATACTCTGTATCCCATCAAAAAAATCTCAACCTGGCTCTAATACCAAATCTGTAACGCCCCCAAATTAAATATGTTTCACTGCTTGTATTTTCTTTAATAAATACCTTAATTATAATCTAGATAACCCAAAGATAGGCCCATTACCGCCGTCCAAAAGTACAACACTTGAAATATGAGTGCTATAAACAACACAGTTAAGCATAGCTTCAATCATATACATACATTCCTGATCAATCCGTATATAATCAACTGTTAACTAACATAAGGTTTTTACATTATAGTAAAAAACAATTCACCATGTAATCTGCATCTCCATCCACTGAAGATTTCAATATATAGCTCTAAAAATATGCATACACTGCATCAGTATTGATCTATCTAGATTCTCTTGCTCAACTTATTCTCTTCCGCTGGTTTACTAGCATGAAGACGATTCTCGGAGCATTTGCCTAAAATAAAACATGAAAAACATTTCGAACTGTGAGCCGAAGCTCAGTACATGCATTCCTATATTGTTAAATGATCATTAAAATACTGGTTGGATCCGCTTTGCAATTCATTTTAAGCTAAAATAGTGAATGAGATGAATGTAAAACTACATTGCTAGCTATCTCTAATAGTGAACCCCTTGATACTATTACGATCTATGGATAGGTGTACACCTGTCAAGCCGATCGGGAGACCTGGCATGATGCCGCGTGGGTAACTGAAGGGCGAATGCCCTATAGATGGTAACTAATGGGGTCACTCATTAAGTGATAAATCACTGTATCAATTGATTCATTGATGTACTTATCAAAACATGATAATGTTGATAAATACACTTTGATTTCTAAAGATACAAGCAATGGACGTACCTGAAGTCTTTAAAATACAATTTTAGTTGGTAAGCACAATGGAAAATGATAGACTAGACCCCATTTCTATTTAAGAAATGTAATTATAGATAAATGTAGTTAGTAAGCCATGTTCATTGACATAATTTATAACTTTAATGAAAATTGATTAATTAAAAGGCTTCTACAATTCTAATGATTCAACATAAGGCAAGTTAAACCAAGATGATCTAAAAAATAAATCAGTTAGGGTTATTGAACTTAAAATACAACAAATTGAAACAAAATAGATTACATTGGAATGATGGAGCTGATAATGAAAACATTTCCATTGAAATAAACGAAATATGGGTTTTTGATATTTCTGAAATGGATAATGGATGATTCTGAAATGTATAATACAAGGCTCAATACCATGAGGGGTGTCGTGAGGTTCATAAAGGCTCAAATAACCTCTGTTTGATCCGTTAAGCACTGATTTCTTTCTTCACATAACACCATTTGATGGTCTACTTTAGAAAATCGATATCATCAGTCATGCCCTCCAATTGAGATATAAAACCCCAATATGAAAAGCTCATAATGTCCACTAAAACTTTTGTTTAGGATACAAAGCATGATTCACATAATAAGGTCCCTAAAATTAGGATAGAACACAGACGTGCACAATTTCAGCTCAATCTGCGTAGTCGTAGTAAAACAACTATAACGTTTTCCACAGAACTCGGATTAAGGTGATTCAAAAAGAATTTGAAAGATAAGTCATTAAAATATCCACATACACAAAATCATAGTTTTTCAATGACCCAATCAATACCAATTGTTCTGTAAATTCCCCAGTTCACAAATGCTTCCAGTTTTGATGTATTTCGCGCAGACTTCAGTAAAATGGTCATAACTTTGTCCACACAACTCAAAATTGAGTAATTCTAGAGTCTATTGAAAGCTAACGCATCAAGATATCACTAAACCACAATTCAAGAATATTTGATCTGCCAATTAATACCAGTGTTCTCCCGAAGTGACCCCTATTTCAGGTCTATTTACCGCTCAATAATGACATTTTTCAATCTTTTCTTCACGTAACGACCCACTAAAATCATTCTTTAACTTATATAAATTAGAATAAATATCTTGATATTCATTACCAATGTCAATGATCACAAAATGTTATTTAAAACAATCATAATCCATCATCATACCTAAACTTGCATGAACATGAACACCCTCGATCTTTTCTTTCTTTCAAGATTATCCAACAAATACAACATCAAAATAACTCTTGATTGCATCAAAACAACATGATTAATAATAAAAAACAAGAATCAAAATCCAGAACACAATCAAAACCACAAGATCAAGTTAGGGTTTACTCACTTGAAGCTTGAATATATGAAGATGGAGGTGGTGGTTGATGTTTGTGTGCGTTGTGGGTGGTGGCTGATGGTTGATGGGGTGGTGGCTGGTGGATGTGTTGGTGACAGTAAGGGCTGACCATGGTGGTAGAGAAATGGAGAGGAAGGTGAGAGGAAAGAGAGAGGAAGAGAGAGGAAGACTAGGCTTGCTTTTGAGGAAGAAAAAAATGATTTTTATGCTTATCTTTGATACTTGGTTAATATATGCTCTTTGTTTTTGCCTTGCTTATTTTAGCTGGCTGAAATTTAATCTCATTAATGCATTTGGCTAATGGTAATTAAGCTTAATGAGCTTAGGCCCGAAAAATAAACTTTATGCGAGTGAATTGCTTTTTTTGTAGCTTGAAATTAAATTTTTTTTGTAATGTTATAAAAAATAATTTAATCTTTTAAACCATAATTATCGAGGCCTACTATCAATTTTTCCGAAATTGTTCCAGTAAATGAAACTCGAATTGTAAAGTGGGGCCCAAAATTGAATTCTCCCAACCGGATGATTAAATGAGGTAAATAAATATGAAAAATTAATAACATGGCTTAATTAGATAAATAAACATGATTTAGGGTCGGCCTATTGCAATCATCGTTATTATTATTACTAATAGTATTAAAGTTAGTATTCTCATTATACACATTAATATTGCTGTCCCCATTTTTGATAATATTATAGCTATTATGATTTATTGTTGAGAAAGGCATTACCATTAGCTCCAAGGAAATACATCATTTATAGCCCAAAATAACCTCATTCAACTTTCAACTACATCCTTGGTAGTAACCATGAGTCATTCTTAACATTAATTATAATTCATCATCTTCATTACTTGATTACATTGTACATTGCTCTTAATTTCTACATGTCAAGCGTTAGTTCATCATTTATGTAAAGATGGCTCCTAAAATTCTAATTCACCATCTCACAATATTTTACTACCATTTTAAGGTCTACCTTAGAAAATTCATATCTTTTATCCCTAACCTTGTATTGAGATCAAAAACCCCAATATGGAAAGATTAGAAAGTCCCACAACTCTTTCATTCATAGAGTAAAGCACAAGCACCACAACATGGCCCCTAACATTACGCTTAAGCAAAACCGTGCATAGCTCCAGTTTATTCTGCACAACTTTCATAAATTAGCCGTAACTTTGTCCACAAAAATCAGAATAAAATAATTCTAGTGGCAATTGAAAGATAGCTCATTGACCTACTTATCCACCAAAAATCACAATTTTTTGACGCCTCCATCAGTACCAATTTATTTCTAAAGTAGCCCCTGTTTTTGGGTTTGATTACAATTTTAAATGTCTTTTTCCCTCAACCTCAAGCCTCTTTACTCTTCTTAACCTTTTCCTAGCACACCCTATACTCCTAAAACCTTTGGTTATATTCAAAACACAGTTGACAACCATCAAAATTTAACATATTTAATTACAAAAACGCCACCTCACAACTCATGCCTAATATTCAAGTCCCTCATGAACATCAACAACACTTACTCTNNNNAACACTCAAAATCATTATGATAAACTCTAAATTATCACCAACTAATATTCATCCAAGTTAAAATAACACATTAACTAAATGAATTAGGGAGTAAAGAGAGTAAAAGCACGAGACGAACAAGTTAGGGTTTACCTCCAAGCACCTAGAACAAAGTAGAGGGGAGTGGGGCAGAGAGAGGTGTCAATGCTGGGGTCACAGCTACAGCAAGCTTGGCGGTGGTCTACTAGTGGTGCACAACAACCTGGGTGGTGGCAAACTGGGGCAAACACAAAGTAGAGCAAGAAGGAAAGAGAATTGAGTATGAGAATTGTGGGAGGGGTCTTCTACGTGAATTATAAAGGGGGAAATAACAAAATATCACTTGTTTTGATTAATTGGCTAAGCGTATCCCTATCTCTAGGTGTTTCCTTTATTAGCTACATTATTTTTCATTATTTTTATTGTTATTTTTTGTAGTAAAATAATTCCTTTTCTAGCTAATAACTACTTGGGATAATATTTGGTCTATGCTTAGCATGATTTATTTTGTTACAAAATTATAAACTTACTCATTTTGATTAGCATATAATCTTGTACCTATTAGTATTTCATTTATTCATTATGATTTTATTTGCCTTGAAAAATTATAACTTTTACTTGCCTTTATAAATGGGCTAATTTTAAAATTTTTTCTATTGATTTATGTATTTATGTATTTATGAGTTTTAAATCATTTCGTATAGAGCATGATTAAATTTTATTTCAAGGTCACTTCATCATCTTGGCATGCAATGACATAAATACATCAAATGATGAATTAAAATGTGACGCTCAAGTTGATTAATTTTAAAGGAAATGAACTGAGATAATTGGCATGCTTTAGGCTCAGGCTATTGCACATAGGGACCTCTAATGACTTCTTATAAGGCTGGCTAGTACAGTCCTTGACGGGACTTGTCATGGCCTCTTTTTCGTGGTCCTTTATCTCCTCGGTTTCTCATTTCCCTCAGAGAAATGATTGGATTATTGTCCATGATAACTCATATTTTGTGCCCTCAATTGCTCCCATTTTACCCACTTTTAAGTCTTTGAAATACATTTTATGGGTAGATAATGCATATTTTAGGATTTTTTAGGTTAAGAAAAAGATTCAAACTTGGGTACAATATCGAGTAATTTGATTCGGTACACATAGCCAGATTTGTATGCCACTTGTGCATCCTAGTGGCGTATGCATGTGACGAGCCTACCTCATGGAATCCAATTCCTTTATTCCCGTATCAGTCCAAGCATAGAGTCATTATTAATTTTTAATCAAGGTAGATCTCACATGTGGACCTTGAACAGTATTGACGCTTCAGTTTTGACTTCTTTCTCGCGACCAAGCTTGCCGTAAAATCACTCGTAGCTCCCCCTCTCTCTCCTTACCAATCATATAGGCTATTCCCTTGAGCTCCGTCCACAAAGTTGGTGCATGATCCAACCTATTTACAAGTAATGCCCAACATATCACCCATTTCTCATTTTCACTTATGTGTGAGCCTATTCCTTGCTCCTTCACTACCTAGTAGCCAAAACCTAATCTTATTGACCCAAACGCCCACTCTGTCCCATGGGCCTATTCCTTGGTTCCCAATAGTGCGCCCAACTTCACCATCTCTTCTCACTCCTATGTAGGCCTGGCAACCCAGGTGCCCACTATTTCTCGTAGCCTATGTGATTTATGAACCAAAATTGTAGCAATCTAGTTCCACACTGTCCAGTCTTCCTCATGTCACTCTTTTTGTCAAGCTCTTATTTTCACGTGTGCCAATTCCGACATACAGACCTATGCTTGACTCGAAAACATTCAAGGCAAAAATGCCCAGTCAATGGTGAAACAATTTTGACAATAAAATGGGCATTACATTGGACTATCAAGGGTTGGAGCTTAATTATTTCTATGAAAAGGGCTAAGGGCTTGTATAAACCCATCCACTTATCCAAGTATTCCACCATTCTCTCATCTTTTATCTTCTGTCCTTCACTTAGAGAGTAGAGAGTTTTAGTAAGATAAAATTGTTTAGCTTGAGGGATTTAAAAGAAAATCAGCTTACTAGTAATTTTTCTTTCTGTTGTATTCTCTCTTCATTTTTAAGTCAAATTGGAGAGTTTGTGCTTAATGCTATAATTTTGTGTGATCGAGTAACAAAGTGGACATAGGTAATGAAATATGCCTCTAATAAGGATTATAGCTAGGCCAACCTCGATGGTGTTTTTGCTAACTATGGCTAGTTAAGTTGCTCATCTAGGTTTAAGATGAAAACTTGAATAATAATAGTGTTTCACTAATGTCTTTTGGTGTTATTTTTGTCTCTTATTGTATTTCAAATTTTATTTGATCATAATTTATTTATACTATTGTTTATTCATGTAGATTTCAATAGTCTAATTTGCTATCTCATTTATGTATTAAACCTTATAGGCTAATGTAAAATTGTGATGTTGTGCTTAGAATTATAGTTGCTCAATTTGAATAATTTATGCTAAAAATCACATGAGTTATGTCTAAATTAAATAATTCATACTAACTACTAAATAAGCTATGTCAAATGGAAATGATAATTGAAACTGCACCAGAGTTAGTAATTCAATATTGAAGTCGATGATCAAGTCCAAGTTCTAGATTGTCTCTAATTTGATCCCTCTTTCTTATTTTCTTGACTTGATAGTTTTCTTAGTTTTATTGTTTTTAATTTGATAATTGAACTTCGCGCTTGAATATTGTTTTTTAATTTACGTTGTGAAGTAAACTTAAACTTACTACCATTCTTCGTAGAGCACTGCACTTATATACTCACTGATGTACAACACCTTGTGTATTTACAAGTATTTGGGTCTAATTTTTAAGACTTAAAGATCCATACCAAGTTTTGGCCCCATTGCTAGGATATGGGCAGTAATTTGTGATTTTTCTCTTTTGTTTTTCTCTTATTTTAGTTTTCTTTTTTTGCCTTTTTCTTTAATTAATTAAAAATAAAAAATTGGGTTCTTGTTTCTCTTTGTTCTTAGACCTTGAAGAATACAATCCTAAAATTAAGCATAACAATAGTATGATAATGGCTAAGAAACATGAAATTGAGAAATAGATGGTTGAAGAATAAAACTGACACCTAAGTAACCTAAAGAGTACTTTATTTCTGCCACTTTCAATTCACCTACAAGAACACTTATGCTTGCTATCATGGGACCATTTGAGATTGATCTATCATTTGAATGCTGTTGTCATCATATGAGCTACAGTTTAAGATCTCTTTTAAGCATGTTGATGCCTTTTTAGAGATATATTCCACTGTCTTTTTAAATAATGTCTTTGATGATTTTGTTGCATCTTCTCCCTTTCTCTTTGAAAGATAAAGCTAACAATTGGTTAGCTACTATGACAAAAATTGCCAATTGGGACCAAATACAAAGGGAATTCTTGAAGAAGTTTTACTCTGTTGGTAAATTGACTACTTTAAGACGTGCTATAACAACTTTCTCACAGAATAAAAGTGAACAATTGAATGAAAGTTGGGAAAGATTTAAAAAGTTATTGTGAGCAATGTTTTATATTAGACTTTGGAAAAATCTTTGGAATTATATGAACATTTGAGCAAAAATTCCCATTCGCATGCTACTTCTTTGCATTTTGACTTACCTAGACAATTGGAAAGTAAAAGGGGGATTTATGAGGCTGAGCATTCGGTTGACCTTTCTAGTGGAGTTGATACTTTATTTAAGAAATTTAATCAACTGTTGTGCATGAATAAAGTGTCTAAAGCCGCTTTTATACAAGGTGTGTTACATTTATGCTAGTCTCGTGCATGCTTCTATTGATTGTCCTTGTGTTGGTAAGTTTGACTGTGTGACTAAACAAGTAAAGGATTCCCAAGGATTTTCACCAACCAATAGTCCTTATTCTAATACCTATAATCATGGTTGGAAGAATCATCCTAACTTTTTATAGAGGTCTTAAAATGTTAAGAATCGTCAAGTTCAGTCTGGCAGACCTACCCCTTCGGGATTTTAACACCTTAGATAAGCTCTTCTTACTCCACATCAAGCTCGGTTAGGGAGCTCTAACCTAAACAAGGTAATTTTTGCTCTTAGTACCTTGACTTCTATTGTGCAAACTATTAACTCTAAGATCCAAAGAACTGAGTCTAAAATGCATGCTGTAGATTCACACTCACAATCTATTGCTAAGTTAAAACACAACTTGTCCAACTAGCCATAGTTATTGGTAAAAGAGAAGAAGAAAAACTTCCTAGTTATCCCATATAGAACCCTAAAGGCCAACAATTTGAACAACTAAAAGTTGTCATGTTTCTTTAGAGTGATAAAGAAGTATGCAATGAAATGAGTGAGAAAAAGGACTGTGATAAAGAGGATATACTACAGACAATTGAGAGTGACTTTGAACTTGAGAAATGAAATTACTCATCCCTTCCCCTATTTTGTTTAACCCCTTGATATACATAAGCCAAGGCTTCCTTACCCGTAAGCTTTGGAATCATCCTCCTTTCTAGGAAACATACGCAAAGAGACGACATTCTAGAGACGTTTAAGTAAGTTAAGATCAATCTTCCTCTTTTAAAAGCGACTGAACATATCCTCGCTTATGCTAAGTTTTTTAAAGACATATATACTTTTAAAAGGAAATCTAAAGATGAAAAGTCTAAAAAAGGTTCTTTTAAGTGAACAACTGAGCTTCATTTTGAAATTTAATACTCCAACTAAGTTCAAGGATCCTATTACTCCTGCTATTTAGTTCTATATTGATGATTGCAAAATTAAAAGAGTACTTTTGGATTTGGATTGTATTGTTAATTTGATACCATATTCTATTTACTTAGACTTAGGATAGGATAAAATGAAATGTTATGAATGTACCCTTTAACTTGTTGATAAGTTAGTTAGAACTCCTACGGGGTGGAAAGATGATGTCTTGTTTAAATTAATAAAGGATTCTTTTCTATTAACTTTGTTGTATTGGACACATACCCTAGTCATGCTTCTAAGAAGATCCCTATTATTTTAGGATGTCTTTTCCTGTCCGTAGCTAATTCCACCTTTAATTGTAGGTTGAGAGTAATGGATGTCTCAGTCGTGAATATGAGGGTTGGGCTTAATATTTTTAAGGCTTCTTCTCAACCTGCATTTGAAGATGAATTTTAGTGCTTCTTTGTTAATGTGATTGATGAAATGATTGAAGATGCCTGTGCTATAATGAGTAAGGATTCCTTTGGAACATGTCTTTCCCATAGGAATTTGGGGTTATTTGATTGACTTAGGAAGTACTATGGATGAGATAAATGGTACTCTTGACTCCACTGCTTATCTCTAGTCGTCCTCTTGAATATCCACTTATGAGCCTTTTCTACCTTTTTTGAGTTGCGATCTCTCCTTGACTCACTTAAGTATATGTTTCTAGATCCTCTCCTACCTATTAGTATATCTTCTCTTTTGTGTTTTGATTAAAAGAAAGAGTTGATGGTGTCTTATCTGAACATAATGGTGTCATTAGGTGGTCGGTTGTTGATTTGATAGGGGTTAGTCTAAGTATTTACATGCATAGAATTCACATATAGGAGAGTGCTAAACTTATTAGGCAAATGCAATGTAGATGGAACCCTCATATTAAAGAAGTTGTCCAGAAAGAGGTAGCAAGGCTTTTAGATATAGGCATTATCTACCTAATTTTAGACAGTCAGTGGATCAGCCCTATATACGTGGTCCCCAAGAAATCTAGCATAACTGCGGTTAAGAATAATAAAAGTAAACTAGCTCCTACTGGAAAGACCACAGGGTCGAGGGTGTGTATTGGTTATAGAAAGTTGAATTCTGTCACTAGAAATGACCATTTTTCTCTCTTGTACATTGATCAAATTTTAAAAATATTAGCTGGACAAAGTTTCTATTGTTTTCTAGATATATATTTTGTTACAACCAATTACTTGTTTATCTTGAGGACTAAAAGGAAAACCACTTTTACATGCCCATCAGAATTATTTGCCTATTAAAGGATGCCCTTCGGATTGTGTAATGCGCCTTCCACATTTCAAAGATGTATAATGACCATATCTTGTGACTATATTGATAATTTCATGAAGGTGTTTTATAGATAATTTCTCAGTTTTTAATTCAACTATTGATAATGGTCTTGCTAATTTGTCCATTGTTCTAATGAGAAGAAGTGAATCTTATCTTAAATTAGTAAAAGAGTCATTTCATGTCCAAGAAGGGATTGTTTTGGGTCATAAAGTGTCTAAAAAGGAAATTAAGATTGATAATGACAGGGTTGATTTGAAATCTAATATGTCTATTGCCACTTCTATAAACTAAGTTAGATTTTTCCTTGGTTATGCGGGTTTCTATAGGAGATTTATTAAGGATTTTAGCAAAGTGTCTCAAACACTTACTAGTCTCTTTCTAAGGACATTCCTTTTATGTTTGATGAGCCTTGTGTAAAGGTTTTTGAAAAGCTTTGACTTTTGTTGGTGTCAACCCCTATTATCTAGCCCTCTATTTTTTCTCTTCTTATTAAGACTGTGCGATGCATCTGATTTTGTTGTTGTTTTGGGTCAAAAGATGAATAGAATATCTCATGTCATTTACTATGTTAGTACAACTCTAACAGATGCTTAAAAGAGCTATTCCACTACTAAAAAAGAGTTGCTAGCTGTAGTGTTTGCACATGATAAATTCTATTCATAACTTTTGTGTTCAAAAGTGTGTTTCTTGACCATGTTGCATTACAAGATTTATTATCCATTGTAATAGTCCGACCCTAAATTATGTTTATTAATTTCATTTCATTAACCATGTGATTAATTTCATTTCATTTACATCATTTCTTTTTATTATTCCAATTTGACATTTCTAAATAGGCCCTCACTTTGCAATTCAGGGTTTTGTTCTAGTCAAATTTTGAAAATTGATTTAAGCCTTGATATTTTATGAATTTAACGATTTAATGCTTTTTCATGGCATTACAATCATTTAATCTCAATTTTTGAAAAAAAAAAAAATCGCAAGTGCACACGGTTTAAGCTCTTTTCCAAACCCGAGCCCGTTTAAGGCCGATTTCGACCCCACAAGACTTGACCCTCATTTTTTTAGCTAAACTCTCTTAATTAGGCCTTAATTAAGCTTAGTAAAAGTGGCTTTTTGATATTCATTTTCAGCCAAGTATAAATTAGGCAAAGCTTTCATTTTACACCAAGCAATTTCAAGACACTTTCTCTCTCCTTTTTCTCTCCTCCTTCCCTCTAAGTCATGGCAGCAGCATTCACAGCAGCACCATCACCATTTTAGCCACCAAACAACCACCACTCACCACCCCAACCATCCCTCTCACTCCTTCAAGCACCAAGCATCATTTCTACTTCTCTTTAAGCTCAAAGTGAGTATTCTTTTCACCTCCTATGTTGAATTTGTTTTTGATTCTTGATCTTGTTGGTTTTTGTATATTATTTTGATTGTTTTAGTAATGGATTATGCTATTTTTATGGTATTAAGAATTACCTTGTTGATGGATTATGTTGGAATGAAATTGGATGAGGCTAGGGTTAGGGTTTCATGTTGGTCATGCAAGCTTCTTGTTCAAGTCGTGATTCTTTTATCCTTGTTTTTGCCTATCTCTTAATATATTGAATTTTTTTTTATGGTGTTTATGGTGTTCGGAAAAGATGAGAGTGAGTTCAAGCTGACCCATAGTTAGAGTTTGTTCCAAAATGCATGATTTGGACCAACTAATGTTAAATTTGAGGTGTGTGTGTATATGTGACTAGAAAAGGAGCTTTATTTGATATGAATATGAAGTAGAATTATGTGTGGTGTTTTTTGTACGATGTTGGGATGTACCAAAGTGTGTTTACATGCTGTTAGGAAAGAATTTAAGTTGAGGATTGGTGTGAAGAGTGAGAGAACCCACTCAATCGATGAGGTTGGAATTTCCAGAAAAATAGGACAGTGTTTGAAATGAAACTGGTAATGATCAGCCTAGCCAAGCATTTCTCATTTTTGATGGTAGATAGGTCAGTGTGTTAGTTTCAAAAGAGCTCTTGAATCGCAATAATCCGAGCTCTGTGGAGAAAGTTATGGTCATTTTACTGAACCTATGCAGGATGGGCTTAAAACTGACATGTTGATGTTCTAGCCCCATTTTAGGAACTCTGTCAAGGGAATCACGTTTCATGTCCTGAATAAACGTTCTAGAGGTCTTCCTAAGCTATTCATATTGGGGTCTTACGTCTCATTTTGAGGTTGGGAGTTTAAGTTGTGGATTATTCTTTCCGTACCCTCTTTACAAGCCCTTATGCCCTAAACTTGCTACTGTGCCTTAAATCACATTTCTATGATTTATATCGTCATCATTTCGGTTTAATCATTGAACTGGTGTGTAAAAGTTCTTCATAAGCCAGTTTTATTTAAAGTTAAGAACAAGATCATTTCTGACCTCATGTTCCTATAATGAACTTTTGAACAGAATCAAGGCCTAAGCTTTCATTTCCTTCACTTTAGTGCATCTTATTCCTTTGTGAGCTAGCATTTAAAACTTTCAGGTACGTTTATTGCTTGTATCTTTAGTAATCAGTACGTATTTATCGAAATCATAATATTTTGGTAAGTACATCAATGAATCATTTTAATCAATGCTTTATCACATAATTGGTGACCCCGTCAGTTATCAGTTACAGGGCATTGCCCTCCAGTTACCCACGCGGCTTCAGGCCAGGTCCCTCGGTTGGCTTGGTAGGTGTACACCTATTCATAGATCGTAACAGTTACTCAGGGGTGCACTAACAGATAATAATTGGTAATACAGTTTTATATGCATCCCATTCCTTGTTTTTAATTGAAGTGAATTGCAAGCGAGCCCATATAACTTTTCAGTGAATCTTTATCAATACAGGGATACATGTACTGAGCTTTGGCTCACAGTTCGAAATGTTTTTATGCTTTGTTTTAGGAAAGTGTTCGGTGAACCGCTCTCAGGCGAGCAGGGGGACTGAAGGTGATAAATGAGGTAGACCGTCCATGTGATTGTCGGTGTGGGAGAGCTAAGATGGTATCTTAGCATATTGTGGTGTATTACAGAGTTTCAACTGTATATGTGAACTGACTTATGTATTTGTTGTTATAACTATACTTTTGAACCAAGTTATGTATGTTGATGTAAACCTTAGGATGTTTGACCCATTTCTGTATGTAACCAAATGGGTTGGGTGATTGTGATGGTGAATGCCCCTTTATGGGGTAACCTTTGGTTTATGGCAAGCTTTCATGTATAAGGGAAGCCTTGTCCTTTGTGGACGGCGGTAACGCCCCGTTCATTGAGTTATTATATCTTATTGATAGCCTTAGGCAGGTAAATGCAAGTAGGTGAATGCAGGCAATGAATCATGTATATTTGGGGCGTTGCAAAATTGGTATCAGAGCCAGGTTTAGATTTTCTTGAGGAATAGAGAGTTAGAAAGTATAGGGTGAGAATGGTTGTAGTGAGAGGGCTATCGTATATGGATAGAATGATATTAGGAGTGTAATAACGATATTAGACTGCAAGTTGCTTCCATTTATATGCTTCTTGTTTATGGATATGCATGCCTCTCATATATGTGTTTTCTTTATTAGATGGATCCTTATGGTGTTAATATGTTACCAGGTGGATCTATGATTGCTCACATCGCGCTGCTACATGTTAGTATAGAGGCACATGCCTAGGACCCTTATTCTGAGTTCCGCAGTATTATGGTCCGTGCTCAGAGACTACTTCGGTCCTTGCCCCCGGTTGGCCCGTGGGTGGAGTTTAGGCAACGTTATCACGACTTT
>NCQV01061665.1:24071-34636 GCA_002740545.1 Lophocereus schottii
AAAAGATATTCCTTTTACACAAGCAGGGCGCGTGCGAATTACTCCACTGGATCCAGTAGCAATAATTAAATTATCAAGTTTGATTGCAATCCACAACGTCCTTGGCAGCCTCCGATCAGAGAAATTAGCCTTCCTCCCCAAACTCTTTAGTGAATCTCTCGTGTACCTCAAGGTCTGCTTTGCTTACAGTTGGCCTCTGCCTTGCAAGTACCTTCTCAAAATCTAATCTTGTAATGGGAGGTGGAACAATCTGTAAGAGAATGGAAGTGCATTACCAATATATTCCACTGATGAACAAGATTTTTTATTATTTTAAAAAAAAAATAATACTGTAACAAGTTGGTTTCCAACTTTCCATCAACATGTGTAGGTATATTCCTACAATCATGAACGCGTGTTACAAACCACACACGTGAATGATCATGTTTCCAATGCTCACACCTGAAAAGAAGAATTACTATCAAAAAATAAGGTGCTGCCACAGAGATCGTTACTTTGCCTTCTGTGTTCGTACAAAAAGTACATGCCTGGGAGTCCAGGTCTTAGATTTGGTTCATTTTCTGTAAATTGGGTTCAGTTTAAAAATAAGGAGGCACTCCCATCTAAGATATTTACTTGGACTGCACCACATCCATGGTGAGAGTCGAGTACCAACACAAGTCCAAGTGTAAACTAGGCCATTTTGTAAAGATCTTGACCATGTTTTAAGGTGAAAATTGAAGTAAAACTATGTGTAATCATCTCGAACTGTCAAGGACAGATTCTATTTGGAATCAGAATGGAGACTCCTAGTATCATACATCATAGGCTTACACGAAAGCAGATTAAGAGTGAACTTCAACTGGCAACAGATCTGAAACTTTCTTAACAGAATCGTACCAAAATTTTCATGTCAATGCAAAGTATCAAAAGGCCTCAGAACTCCACAGATTGATGGAGCTCAAAGCAAACATCTATAGTAAGAAATAGAAATAGATGGATATAGGGTCCCGATATCAGGGGTCAGATGCTTGGAAAGACAGATACAGATTAGGCTCATGCCATATTGCCAGTGCAAATGACTCTGGCTGTTTAGATAGTATCACCAGCACATACAGAAAGGTAAAATAGGATGCCGACAGGTGACAGAGAATAGTAAATGATACTAGCTCCACAAATGTGTACTCAATACAAAGCCCATACCTTGGCAGCAAGTCCCTTAGCTGCAAGTTCCTGCATTGTAGTTTGGACAGCACCCGGCTGCCTTGTTCCACAGGGCACCCAAACATCATCCTTTGTCTTATAGAAGAACATTGCATCTTGAGTTTTACGAACAGGTTCAAAAAGCACATCCTTGACCTGCGGACAAGTTTAACAGAACAACACAGATAAAAATAGGGATTAAAAGAAAGAAAAATATCCAATGCTTTCATACAATTGCCAAAAATACAAAAGAAAGAGCATCATAGATGCCCAAAGTCAAGATAATGGGCCCAAGAACTCTTTGTTGTGACACTTACGCAAACAGCTATATCTGAACCAGAGAAGCCCTCTGTTTTGCGCGCTAAGTATTCAAAGTCACTCTCAGTTAAGTTGTGCGGGGTATCGCCAAGATGAACCTGGGTAAATTTGCAAAAGGGGGAATGAAAAAACATAAAAGCAGCTTGCTAATTCAGGAGACAGCAAGCAACATAACGCAGAAGGCAATGTGAATCATCCACAGATGACAGAATATATTAGAAGGCATCCATTTACTTTGAACATATGCTGCCGAGCCTTCAGATCGGGTAGAGGAATATAAATACGCTTGTCGAAACGTCTTCGAATAGCCTAGAGATAACCCAAGTAAGATTATAACAATCCTCGAGTACAAGATGGATGAAGAAATCAGATATTTAGAAGCAAAGAATACCTGGTCCAGAGCATAAGGTGTGTTTGTTGCAGCAAGAACTAGAACTTTTTCATCATTGTGTCCAACACCCTAAGAGATACATAAGAAATTTCGGTTTCAAATACTTAAAAACAAATATGCAGCAGTCCATGCCCAATAATCTCATACAAGTGCACAGCAGCACAGGTTTAGACACGTACAATTCCTCCACAATCAACGTCCAGGTTAATCCAGCATAGACATTTCAGTTATACACAATTCTTCTAGAAAGCACGTATAACATGACTAATAGAACAGAATGATGATTGCAAAGAAAGCGAATGGTATCCTCTACCCAACTTGCCAGTTCTCCACTGCTGTTTTGACACTCTATAAATGTCAACCCTCCCCTACCTACAAGGAAACCTTAGTGCCTTACCTGCATCTGCACTAGAAGCTCAGTTTTGATACGTCTAGAAGCTTCACTTTCATTTCCTTCTCCACGCTGACCACATAATGAGTCTATCTCATCAATAAAAATAATTGATGGAGCACTTTCACGAGCCATTTCAAAAAGATTGGCGACTAACTTCTCACTTTCACCCATCCACTTTGAGACCAGGTCTGAAGAAGAAACACTGACAAAAGAAAAAAGACAGTTGAGACTCTTTCAAAGAAGGCAACATAAAAGAGAAACCTCAACTTTGAAAGAAAAAGACAGGGATGGCATACCAAAGGACCTTCAATTAGCCTATATGTTGAAGCCCTAATTTTCTTCTGGATATGTTATCTACTTCAGCTTCTATCAAGCAAGATTAGACCCATGCTGATCCTCAAATCCATTAAAACCCTCATCCCTTAAGTTAGAAAGACCACTACACCTACATTCATGGTGTTTGGTCTCACAGGTTTTGACAAAGCCATTACATAGTTCCAACGATGAGTCCATTACCATTTCCTCTACCTATTGATATCATGACAAACACGAAATTTATTACCATCACTGATAACTTAATCAGGGAACCAACCAAAATGAAGTGGTAGATGGAATGAAGCACGGAACTCAAATGCGCCTAGATTGTACTATGCTGTCTGACACTTTTCCAAGGATATCAAAGCCATTTTGTTGTGAAAATGCATGATCTCATTGCAATGTTTCATCCAAAAAAGCAAAACAAGTAAATATGAAATTGGCAATGAATTCAGATAAACCTGAGTTTAGCTTATCCCAGAATATCTTGAGGACAAATAACATACTCAATTTAAAGGTTCTCCCTCCATCCTATAAAGTTGTCCTGCTTAGGTAATATAACTTTTAAGGAACATCATTTAATGCAATGTTTCTAATTGTTTTTAGAGGAGAGAAAAGCATCTTAACATCAATAAGGGACTTTTTTTGGGGAAATCCAAGAAAAGACAGAGGGACAAGTAATTTGGGATGGTCGTAGTATGGATCACACGACCTAAAATGGATACACACAGATGTGCTCGCAAAATCGAGTGACTAAAGCATGGAGCATCCTCATCATGGAGAGATACTCACTACCCTATGTCTCCTTTCGCCCTACCTCTTCCGCCCCTCTCTTCTCCCATGTGAGTTCACAGGCGCTCTTGCAGGTTCTTTATTTTTTCTCCCTCTCGCTCATGCTCTCTATCTCCCTCCTATTACGTATAATGTTTCTGTACATTTCTTTCACGTGAGTTTCATTGTTTTTAGTGTGCTTCAGAAGGGATTTGCATTGTGGACCAAAATAGAAAGACATGCAAAGTTGTAAAAAGTTGAACTTAATGCGGTCTCACATAGGCCATGTCCTGTAGAGACAAACAGAGAGGGTAGCATTGCAGCCGGGAATGCCCTTAAAATCTGGATTTTAAACAGAACGGAAGTTCTCTCTTTTTCTCTTCGGTAAGGAAAAATAGAATATTTAATGCACATTAGGATCTCACGGAATGGGCATAAAGCAAGCATCTTGCAAAGGGTTTATGTGCACACAAGATACATACTATCCACAAAGTCAGCAGCCCATTAGCCATTATATGAAAAATAAAGCGTCTTAACCCATTTATATTTAAGGGGCTGACGTGGCGTTTCCACACCGTCAACAAGTCTTTTGTTTCATACCAAAGAGACCCCTATCAAGCCAAGAGATATTCCTAATAGAGTTGAAGCAACATCACAAATGCCTTAGCATTTGAAAACTACCCCTCAAAGGTGCAAAATGACAATAAGCTGCAATCAATCAGAGGAATACAATTTCCCCTTTGCACACAAAGAATGTATTCACCAAGATTTTTCCCTGTTTTGTGAACATAAGTCAAACTTGTAATCGGGTTCTTCTTAAGTATAGGAACCAAAGAATTCCAAATAAGCTTGCCAAACAATTGCTCATGTAAATAAGACAACATGAATGGAGATACAAAGGATAGGATTTTAAACAATAGGGCATGAATGGAGACAACATGAATGGAGATACAAAGGATAGGGTTTCAAACAATAGGATATGAATATCAGAAACCCACTAGCATTGAGATTCCATCTAACCATGTAAAGAAAAGAGCCCGAGGAATGAACCTGAACCCTTGAAAAGGGCACAGACGAAAAAAGGCAACGAAACACAAGTGCCAAATGCATGCCTATGTGCCACCGGACAAATTGTTATCCATGAGAATACTTAATATTTAAAACCCTAATTTCAATCAAGAGTTTTGCTCCGATCACAAGCCCATATGGTGTTCCAATCAATATAGAGAAAGCCGGCCATGTTTTCCAATACTCTCCCATAGCTAATCTTCGTACTTGATAGTCAATCTGCTCCAGCAAGTGAAAATCTGATTGCAATTCTCCTCCTTCCTCCTCATTGTCCTCCCAAGTCCACTTCTCTTCTTCAACAAGTTTCTGGTCTTCGCCAAATGGGCAGGTTCAGCGCTGTGTGGGTGTGTTTCATTTTCTCCTTTGATGAAAGCGTTGGTGGCCAACAGAAAGTTAGTGGTGGAGTAAGGGTTGAAACAGAGGGTGTTTTCAGGTTTTAAATGCGACACTTTCTTTGCTCCTCTAACTTTATCCCCCTTTCTTTTTTATATTTCAATCTTTAAAGTGAGAAAGCCCTAGATCTTTTCATCCCAACACATAAAAAACAAAAAATAATATAGGAAAGATGCTATAATAAAGCCCAGACAATAGAAAAGGAAATTAACAATCTTCACATAAATACCCATATACAAAGTATTTCTCCTTCCTAGTATGATCTCTTTTTGCGGCCCCACTCATACAGCGTGATTTTCCTAATACAATGAACACCAACTAAGATACTGTATTATATGATAACGTCCCGATTATATAACTTCTTTTTCATAAAATACGTTTTGTATATGGTTTTAAGCATTTTTATAAAATGCACCCCTCACATCAGTGAAACCATACAGTCACCTCACAACTTGAGTCTCACAAGTCCAAATCCTTTACGGTTTAGTGCACCTCATGCCTTCTAAGAACCAATTCACCATAGCATAAAGAGAAGGGAAAACATATATTAAGGGAGCACCGTAAAGCATTGGTCAAGCCAAGAGAAGATCGAAGAACCTTTATCAACAATTTCAAAAGTCACGAAGGATTACTGGGATGTACATTTTTTAAAAAATGCCGACAAATCATGCACAAAACATATATTGGGTAAAGAAGTTATGTAACTAGGATACTTATAAATTACAAAAGATCAAAGTATGATTTCCTAAGGCTCATTATATAAGGAAGCATAATCTAACAAAAATTATAGTAGAAAGGATAAATCTCACTTTCGTGGACTGCTAGGGGAATACAAAGATTATTATTTCTTCTCTCTTTCTCAAGTGGGTGAAAGTGGGACCTTGCCCCATTGATGCACCCCGGCCATCACCTGGCAAGCCTTTTTTGATCAGGAAAAATATGTATTACCCAAAAACCAAAAGCACCCTCCCGAAAAACGAACAATGGGCCCATCAGTTGAAGACCAAAAAGTGGTTGAGAAGAGAAATAAACTGTGGTGGAGGAGAAGAAGCAGATTTCATTGCTTGTAGGGCAAATCAGGGATCGCCATCGGACCAGTATATGTTTAGAGAAGCAAGAGAAAGGATGGCTGGTCTTCTTGAACACACATGAGCCTTCAATTAAAGCAGAACCCTATGTTCTAAAATTAGGGTGTCAAACTTAGGTCTCTCCAATTAGGGCAAAATTCAAAGTAATTGATAGAGATAGGGTAGAGAAAAAAAAGGAAGAAGGGAGAAAATTAGAGAGAAAGAGGGAAGAAAGGGATTGGCTTCTCTGTCCTCAAATCAATATTCATTTAATAATCGTTATTCAATAATGGATAATAGATAATCATAACCTAATATACGACATCTATATCCAATCGCCTATAGACTTGGAGTACCATTAGGAAACTACCTAAACCAAACCTATTTAGAATTGGAAACTCAAGATCACCTAAATACTCCTAACTATCCTTATTTTAATTTATCTAAAATGGCCTATAATAACCCTATGAAAATTACATAAAAATATCAAAATACCATAAGTTTCCAAATATTAAAATAAATCCTAGAATCTTCATATTAGACGAATACTCTTTCTTCTTCACCCACATCATTTTGGAAAAAAACTCATCCTCGAGTTTTACAAAGATGCAGATGAAGAAAAAAGGGACTTCGTCTAATATTAGGATTTAAGGATTTATTTTAATATTTGAAAACTTATGGTATTTTGATACTTCTATGTAATTTCCGTAGGTTTATTATAGGCTATTTTTGACCAAAAAATAAGGATGTTTAGGAGTATTTAGATAATCCTAAGTTTCTTATTCTACGTAGGTTTGGTTTACAAAGTTTCCTAATAGTATTCCAAGTCTACAGGTTATTATATATAGATGTTTTGTATTAAGTTATGATTATCTATTATCTATTATTAAATATTGATTATTGAATGAATATTGATTTGGGCACATAGATGTCAATCCCTTTCTTCGAATGGCAAATTGGGCAGTAACAATTCTTGCGAGAGTTCCGGTGAGGTGTGCCGGTGAAGGGCGCCTAGGTGGTGGTTGGTAGTGGTTTGATTGTGGGTTAGGTGGTGATGGATGATTAAGGTGGATGGCTGTGAGCACATGTTGCAGATTCAAAATTGAATCAGCGAATTCAGATTTTTTTTTAATTTTAATATTTTAAACCTTTCACTTGGCTGCCAGCGGTATTTGGGATGTGGGTTGGCTTACCATTGAGAACATGCTTTGATACCAAGTTGAGAAAGATCGGGTAGAGAAAAAAAGGAAGAAAGGAGAAATAAGAGAAAGAGGAATGAAAGGTATTGGCATCTGTGTGCTCAAATCAATATTCATTCAATAATCAATATTCAATAATGGATAATAGATAATCATAACCTAAGACAAAAAATCTACATAAAGTAACTTATAGACTTGAAATACCATTAGCAAACTACCTAAACCAAACCTATGCAGAATAAAAAACTCAATATTAACTAATTACTCTTAAATATCCTCATTTTGATTTATCAAATATCCTATAGATAAACCTATGAAAACTAGATAAAAACATCTAAATAACATAAGTTTTCCAATATTAAAATAAATCTTAGGATCCTAATATCGGACAGATCCCTTTCTTCTTCATCCGCATCCGTAGTTGATAGAGATTGGGTAGACAAAGGGAAGAAGGGAGAACTTTAGAGAGAAAGAGGGAAGAAAGGCATTGACATCACTTAGTTCAAAACGATATTCATTCAATAATCAATATTCAATAATGGATCATAGATAAGCATAACCTAAGATAAAACATCTATACACTACATAATAGCATATAAACTTGGAATACCATCAAGAGACTATCTAAACAAAGCCTATGTAGAACAGAAAGCTCAATACTACATAAATATCCTTATTTTGATTTATCTAAAATAGCATAAAAAATAAACCTACAAAAATTATCAAAAATATCAAAATAGCATAAGTTTTCAAATATTCAAATAAATCCTAGAATCCTAATATTAGACAACTACCCTTTCTTCTTCATCCACATGAGTAATTCCATACAATGTGCTAGCATTTTTGCTCAAAGCTGGATTATATGACTAGCCCAAGCATCAATTTGAAGAAATCATCGTGCTTTATTACTCTATACTAATCTTGATGGTTCAATCCCATGAGGCCCAGAACCACCTCTCCTTATGGAGTCGCTATGATTGGGCTCTCAAGGCACCGGGATATACGCTTCATGCTTAGGTGTGCTTTTATAAACATGATATAAAAAGAGAAATGGGGAATAGATCTCTTCCACGCATAGAGACATACCTCCAACGGATATAGGATAAGAACTATGCAGTTTACTAGGAATCTAATGGTATAAGCCTTCCCCAAAGATTGATCACCTCATATATGGATTGAGTCCCAACAACCACTTGCTAAAAAGTTCCTCATCGAAAAGTTGCAACTCCCTACACTTAAACCACTACCAAGTATGGGTAGTGGAACAGCATTTCATCTCAAGATAGTACTTGAGGCCCCCCACCCCCTACCCAAAAAAAACAAAAACAAAAACAAAAACAAAAGAACCCCAAAGGAGGTTTCATTACTTAGTATTGCTTGACTTGGTCACACCTAAGTAGCATAAGGAAAAGAGAGAAAATAAGCCAAAATGTTTGAGGCAAGCCTTCCACATGTTCTCATCTAGAAGACTCGGATAGACCAAAAATAATTACGTTGTCGATGAATCCAAAGGAGCTGCTGCCAAAACTTAATTGATAAATAGTTCTTAGGATTCATGCCGCAACTCCTTACTCTTGCTTCAAATCATAATGGAACAAGCAGTGTGTCAATGGTGGACATGCATGCATAGAACATGTGTGTATACTTGAGGAGGACAGAGCATCAAAGTACAGCTTAAGCCATACCGAATGCAATGAAGCTTCAACCATAATAAGGCTAAAGAGAGGGGAGACACAACAGAAGAATGGTTGACGAAAGTGATGTGACAAACTGACGATGGAAAGACTAAATCTCAAAACAAGGAAATGAGATCCAGAACATCCCAGACTACACACCTGCACGGACAGATTTCAATGACTCCTAAAGCTCAAGCTCTGTAGAAGTTTCACTTTTTTCGCCCAGTGTGCAGAGGATACGCCATTGCAAATGCCACCAAGCATTGCCTCAAATTCATATTGAGGTGGAATATTAGCATGCCAGGACATTGCACCATTATATTTCCAGTATATTACTGCAAGGCAACACATTCCCTTTTTTTTTGGTAATAACTAAATCCCAGCATGTTAAGCAATATACTAATAAGCAACATATTCAACAGGAAAAAAAGTACCTTTGCCTACAGCATTTTCAATTATTTAGCAATAATTGGCATCTACTTCCCCCCCTCCCCCAAAAAAAGGCATCCACAGATAGCAGAAAAGGTGAAGCATAAGCATTACAATCATTTGGACCATTATGGAATGTGTCACACTAGATGGAGCAAATCGGCTGCAGGGCATGGCAGAACGGCAAGGGGCACACATTCTGTTTTCTATGAATGTTAGAAGCCAAAGGAAGTTGAAGTCCTAATAGCATGTGTGTTGAAGATCCAACCAACAGGCAACATCAGATTACATGCCATACTGGGCATAAACAATGCACAACCTTCATGCATTTGCTTCAGAGGTGTAGAATAACCAGAAGTATTTCTCCCAAAGAATATGGATGCATGTGCAACTTTCAAGCAAATTACCTAAAGAATGTCGAGTCTGCTTCAGTTGCAACAGCCTTGGCTAAGTATGACTTTCCTGTACCTGGTGGTCCATACAAAAGAAAGGCTCTCCATGGTCGCCTCTTACCTAACAAGGGCAATGCAATGTCAAATCATTGACACAGTTCACAATTAACTTCATTGAGATTGACGCACAGCAAAATCGACAATTTCATTCTAGCAGGACAGAGAAGATCAGCAACAAGGCTCAGAAATGCCAACAAATGGCATCAGCAAAGTCAAACCAAATCAAATGTATTCAATAGCCCAGGGTCCAATCTAGAAGGTGTTGAAGGGGAGGTTCCTGTGCATATCTATTCCTACCTCCCAAAAATTTGCTGAGAGAAGGATCAGTTGGAACTGAGGCTTGTAAAGCATTAACTGCCTATGACACAGCAAAAAAAAAGTAGAGGACAATTTAGTGAAGCTTTTTCTACGTCCACCATGTTCTAGCTAAAGCGTTGAGCCACCACTATGTTCCAGCTATCAAGCCAAAAGACTATCCAGAATCAGCAACCCCAATCATCAAAAGAAATGTCAACAAGTTGTATGGGTACATACATACGCCCAAGAAGGACACATCTAATTTGTCCAACTTGGCTATTTGAATTTTACACACTTGTAATTTAATTTAAAAGTGTCCAACCCCCGTAACCTCGTGAAAGTGTCATCAGCACCATGTTGAGTCAGGGTAAAATGTTGGATATAGGCAATGGCTGTAACATTCTGCCAATGTCTCACCTCATAAGTTTCACATTTCACCATGACAAAGCAATCAATTCATTCACTCAAGCAAAGAACACAATATCAGCATGCAAAATAAAATCAAATAGATCAGAATCAGACTCGTACATAACTTCATAAAGCCAATGATCAGCCTCACTTTTTTGCCTTTCCTTTTTGGTTGGGCACATGGAATGTGTGTGTGTGTGTGTGT
>NCQV01061669.1:9366-20491 GCA_002740545.1 Lophocereus schottii
ACACTCCTTTTAACCCCAATTTTCCCCAGGAGGACTGGTTGAAGCTAGTACATTGCTCACCACTAGCTTAAGCTACCAACACCCACCCTAGCAACGCAATAATAGTAATAATACTGCTAATAATAAAATAAGTTTGCACTTAAGATTAATGAGGGAGCAAACGAATAAAATCACTCCGAAATAATCACTGGGTGGGCCCAACTAATAGGAAAATAACAAAGTATTGAAACTAAAAGGCAAAGAGACCGTAGCTAGAAAGACCAACAAAATTAGTTAACAGGACTAGAAATTTACTTGGCAAGTATACACAACTAGTCAATATTAAAACTAATAATTACAAATAATATAATAATGTTAATACTCCCCACAACAGCAACAGCAACAACAACAATGACAACAACAACAACAAAAACAACAGTAAATACAATAAAGATTTAAACTAATACCAATAGTAACCGCAAAAGTAATAGTAAAAATAGAAATGAAAATGTACAGCAATTATGACGCTAACTGATTCTAATGCTAATAATAAGAGATAAACAATAAAAAGGTCAGATAAGCAATGTTTATTAATTCTTTTATTTATTCTAATAATAGAATAAATAAATAAATAGATAAATAAATAAATGCTAGAAATAACACAACTACTAATGTAGATAATAATAATATTAATAATAACAACAGTAATAATTATAATACTAATACTATTACTACTACTGCTAATAATAATAATAATAATAATAATAATAATAATAATAATAATAAAAGAGTCACAATTCTAAATACTTTACCTAAATGAATGAAAGGTGGACGGTTGAAAAGGAGTCTTGGAGTAACGGTAAGGTTGTCTACGTGTGATCAAAAGGTCACAGGTTCGAACCGTGGAATCAGCCACTGACAAAGTCAAGTTAGACTGTTTATAATTCACCCCTTGGGGGTGCGGCCCTTCCCCAAACCCTGCATGAACGCGAGATGCTTGTGCACCGGACTGTCCTTTATAATGAAAGGTAGACTGTTGCTAGACTAAATAAAAGGAAAAGCAACCGGGAAAGTGTGTAAGACAAAAGCACCGCTTGGGAGCACAGCGTGAAAGCTGAGTAAAAATTTCACCAAAATGGAAACAAGATCAACCTTACCTGCACCTCCGCTGCCTTACGTCACACGGGCTATCGATCACAACACGCAATGGTCACAGGCTGCCACTCTAGCAGTTCTCCAATCCCAGCCCTGCCCTTACTGTCGCCGGCCAAAACACCCACTCACCGTAGATGAGGCGTTAGCTGGTTGCAACTTTCTCGCCATTCGACCACCCTCGCTGTAACAGATGCAGCATCGGGAGCTCACCGAGACCAGTGCTCTATTGGCACTGAGAAAACAAGGGCGTTTCCCGGTGAGCTGATTGCCTCTCAGTCGTTATGGAACTGACAAAGATTACTGCAGGGGTTGCGGCTGGCACTCAGAGAGGCAGGGGAGATGCCGATAGCTAGTGTTGGCCGCTGTAGGAGGGTGAGACAGGTTGTTGTATCTAAATGCTCCGTGCCCGGAGCTACTTGGGCTAATATGAGTTTCTACAATTAGTTGATTTGGGCAGTCGCCGCTGGGAACAAAGCAGAGGTGGGCAATTACCGGTAGCTAGAGTCTAGGATGTGGTTGTGTTTCCCAATACTAGCGTCCCCTTCGATCACCACACTCGGGAAGAAAAGAGAGCCAACAAGACCAATAAGTTCACTGAAAATTCACCTCTAGTGCCCACCTGTCCTGGGTCGTGGAAACAGGATTCTCTTCTAACCAGAAACAAGAAGAGAAGGCCACATAAAAGAGCATATATGTGTTGAATAATATTTTATGCAGTATAAACTATAAATGTAATGCCATACTTTCTAACAATAATAGCTATAATTATTCTTGAAAATATAAAAGTTATGATATTTTGAATTGAGGTTGTACATGACTTTGAAAATCATTTTGATAAAAAAAAAAGCTTTGAAAATCGCAACATTTTATTATTGGAATCTTGATTAATAACTATGATATAATAAGTCATCGTCAAATTTTCAATAATAGTGGAGATCAGAATATTTTAATATGTATAGTATTTTCTTCAATTTGAAAAAATAAAATAACAATAATATTGGTCGTATCGAAAAAGGAATTAAAATGATATTTTAAAACTGCTCTTCTAATAATGGGATGAAAGAATTGGAAAGACACAAATTTTGTGATTGACGTACATATAGCAATCAGAGTAGAGAGATCGTTTTGCTTCGATATATTCATATAAAAATCACCAATTGCTTCCGTATTGAATATTGTTTCCTTTGCATGGTATTGTACATCCGTTACTAGCACGAATTAGGGATGGTAATATAGTCCAAATTTGAAGCAAATTCGATTCGATTTGAGGCAAAATCATCTGATTCGAATCCAATAAAACTAATCTGATTCAGAATCCGATAAAAATAATTCGAATTCGACTCCAATCCGAGCGGATTTGGGGGAGAGTCAATCCAATCCGATATCTTTTTTTAATAATTTCAACTTCTTTTAAAGATAAAAAAATCCTAATATGATAACCCTCAAAAAATTCGCATAAGGTCCGCACTCTATGTTCAGTATACTCTTCTTTCTTAGCTAATTTCCTCTTCTCTCCCGATCTTTTTTCGCTCTGTCATCTTTGTCAATCAAAATTGTACTTTCTCCTTTTCCTTCCAACTGTTGTACTATTGTCTATCGCTTTTACTCTAAAGTGAATTTGCATTCACTTTTTCCAACATTTTTTTACTTTAATACATTGAAATATTTAATATAAAAAGCTATTTAACACTAAAGAGATATTTAATATTGCACTTACAAGTAAGCAAAAATAAGGTTGGAAATAAAAAAATGCCTATATTTTCAATCCGAATCCGATCCGTTGCCATCCCTAGCACGAATGAGATTCTATTCAACTAGGGTTTATTTAGGCTTGGTTTCCTGCCTCCTAGCTATTCTTCAAGTCTCGCTATAGGTTACCACTCTCCATACTACTGCACTTGGAATTTTGACTGCGACATGAGCACGAATGAATATGAAATGGAACAAGGTCATCATTTGCCTGAGCCACTCATCATTGATGAAATCTTGATAAGACTTCCAGTGAAGACTCTTTGCCAATTCAAGACTGTCTCTAAATTTTGGAATGCTGTTATCCCGAGTTCCCAATTTGCCAAATCTCACCTCATGTATGCCACTGCTAACCCCAACAATTCCAAATTTGTGTTCTACCAAACTGGAAAGAGGAGGCGATTACACTGCAAGGAGGAAAAAAGCACAAAGCATTCATGATTGCTTAATTACGAAGCTTATGACGATCAAGATCCTGATGCAAATCAGGCTTAGATCGGCACAGAGAATTACGTAAGTCCTATTGGATTACATTCACTAGGGAAAGATCTTCATGCCCATCTCCATGAGGAAAATCCCCATGTTATCGGTTCATCATGCGGGTTGGTTTGCTTCTTGTTAGAAAAACTATAAAGGACATACCTTAGAACAGAAGTGAATAGATCGACTTGTTGCCTTTGTTCCACGAATTATGTTCTTCGAAATACCCGCGACTACTAGAGTCCCTACAAGAAATCATGTCTCAAACTCGTAAACCTCTGACGGCGGTTTATGTGTTTTCTGGAGAGAAGGTATGTGGGAGAGTAATCACGTAGATGCTATTCTTCTATATGCCATCCCTTTTTTTCTTCTTGGCAGTTTTCTTTATGTAGCACTTAGCTACATAACTAACTCCCTTAAAAATAGGCAGAATATTAGCCTTATTAGGAGCCCCATTAATCACGGAATCTTAGTGTGGCCGTTTGAATATATTTCAGTTATCAGCTCCCGCTCGACCACATAAACCGTAACAAAGTCTCTATAACAATATTTCTCTTAAATGCATCATACCAAGAATGAGACGTAAGACCAAAAAGTAACGAGTAGTATTTTGTTAAGTCACCATCAAACTAACAAAACAGTTTCAGAAACCGACAACGCCCTAAACCATCCAAAATATCACCTGAGGCATACGTTGTCCCTTTATGCCCACCGATATACTCCGAATATAATTGCCCGGGCTTATATGGTGTATATGCAATTGTTTTCCTTAGCAACTCATGGTATTATATCTCAATAAGATTGCTTTCCTAATGCATTCCACCGAGCTGTATAAATCTGTAGCTCTTGGAGTGCACATTAAAGTAGCAACATCTAAGTAAGACTTCATGCCATAGCCCTAAGTCAAAGGGAATTGTTACGTGGAACACTTAAGTTTCGGGGATCACACAGTGACAAGGAAGGGAATTAGGTGTCACTCCACTAGGTTGACTTTAGCATACATAGTATGAAATGTGTGTCATGGTATAACTCCTACTGAGGTGAGCCCATCACTTTTTACACCATGCGAATTACAAGTCCAGTTTTTCCTCAAAACTGACCCGAGCTACTAGATTAATGTGCTGAACGCAACCTTGACACACAAAATTTAACTTAAGACTTTGATATAAGGTTGTGTTATATATGATTTATTCAAATCTCATCTTAGACTTACTAAGGCGACTATTCCTTAACATCATTCATACCACCAAAATACAATGATAATCAATATTGCACACTTAGTGCCAATATGATCAAGTCTCATCCTACCTGCTACTTAAGCGTTAGGATTGATTAGCCCTGTCACAAGATAATCAGAAGCCTAGTGACATCCAGATATGCCTAATCAAGCAACCAAAATAAAGTGATGAACATCTAGTAAAAGAAACATCAGTCTTCATTATAATGAAAATGTTCACTATATACACATCCAAATAAAACAAAGTACCCCAATTGCCTAAACTATACGGAGACCTAAACTCATCATATGAGTTTTGAACACATATCTAGGAGTAGGTTTAGCTAATGGATCCGCGATCATCTTATTAGTTGATAAATACTTTACAACAACTTCCTTCAACTTTATGGCATCCTTAGCAAAATGATAACGCCTCTTGGTATGCTTGGCCTTCCTGTGGAACTTAGGACTCTTAGCATATGTCGCACCACATTTCCACTGGAACATCAACTCTTGGAGTAAGATTGAGATCCTGGAGAAAACTTCTTAGCCAAATTGCCTCCTGAGCGGCAAGGCAAGAAGCAACATATTCCGCCTCCATAGTTGATAAAGCTATGCAATCTTGCTTCTTGCAGCACCAAGATATGGCTCCCCCACCAAGGGTGAAGACATATCTAGAGGTAGACTTAGACTCATCTAAATCACCACCTTAGTCAGCATCAGAATATCCCCTTAACTTTAGGTCCCCTCCTTGGTAGCAAAGTACTAAGTCAGTAGTCCCTCGAAGATAACGCATTATCCTTTTGACGGCTTGCCAATGAGCAGTTCCCGGGTTACTTTGGTAACGACTTACCAAACCAACCGCAAAACAAATGTCAAATCGTGTACATAACATGGCATGTATTAATCTTCCAACAGCACTAACATCTGGAACATTGCTTATTTTTTGTTTTTCATCATCTATCATTGGGCATTGTTCTAGACTTAAAGTTAAACCCTTCTTAACTAGAGTATCAACGGGTTTGGAATAATGCATACGAAAATGTTCCAAGGCCTTCTCAATATATTCCTTCTGGCACAAACCAAGAAGTTTCCTAGGACGATCTCTGACTATTTCCACTCCTAGGACATACCTAATTTCACCCATGTCCTTTATCTCAAAGACAGCGAACAACCACTGCTTGGTGGCATTGATCATCTCCAAGTTACTTCCAGCTAGTAATATGACGTCGACATACAAAGTAAGAAACATAATTCCTACATTTGTTTTATTGACATATACGCAGTGGTCTTCTACAACCATGGTTAAGCCAAATGCAGTAATGGCTTCATGGAATTTAAAGTACCATGCTCTGGAAGACTACTTGAGACCATATATGAACTTTTTAAGATAACAAACTTTATCTTCTTGTCCTTTTGATACGAAACCAATAGGCTGATCCATATAAATCTCTTCCTCAAGATTCTCATTAAGGAAAGCAGTCTTTACATTCATTTTGAACAACTCTAAATCCAAATGGCCAACCAGGGCTAAAAGTAGGCGAATAGAGGCTAATCTCACCACAAGAGAAAAAGTCTCTTCATAGTCTACCCCCTCAACTTGGGTGTAACCTTTCGCCCCTAAACGGGCTTTGAACTTATTGAGTGATTCATCTGTCCAACGTTTTATTTTGAAAACCCATTCATTATCATGGCTTAGTAAATTCCCGACCTTGTTTGGGAACAGATGCGTATTTGCAGGGAACTACATACTTCTGCATAATTATCCGAGATTTTATAACCTTGGAAGAAATTCCGGTTTATCACAGTTCTTTAAATCAAGCATTACTTTGTTTGATAATAGAAAAATGCGCGGCTTACTGCTCCAATTAAACATAACCATGTAACTAATGTAATCATTAAAACTAATTAAACATGATTAAGTGACAGGGTATTACATACTTCCCTCCTTAAAGAAAGTTTTGTCCTCGAAACATACGCAGAACATACCATTCAAATAGATATGTGTAATGAACTTTCATACCATCCTTTGTTTCCTAAGTGGCCTCAAAGGCTCCATTATGAGTCCATATGACTTTGACAAAAGGTATAGCTTTATTGTGCAATTGTATTACTCTTTAATCAACCATCTTTATCGGTTGTTCTTCATAAGTTGACCTGTCACCCTCAACTTCCAAGCGTTCATAAACTATTGCATGAGTCGGATTATGTACACACTTGCGAAGTTGCGAATTATGAAACACATCATGCGCATGCTGCAATTCATGTGGTAAGGCTAAGCGGTAAGCAGCTGGGTTGATTTTCTCAATGATATCATAAGGTCTAACAAATTGCAGGCTTAACTTTCCTTTAACATTGAATCTCCGTACTTCTTTAACAGGACAAACTTTCGAAAACACTTTGTCCCTTTCTTCAAACTCTGAAGGCCTCTGCCTTCAGTCTGCACATACTTTATGCCTATCCTATGCTACTTTGATATTTCGTTGGATAACTTTGCTCTTATCCACTATTTCTTGAGCCATTTCAGGTCCCAAGATTGGAGTGTCCTCCAAATCATTCCAACAAAGCGAAGTTCTGCATCCTCTACTGTATAAAGCCTCAAGAGGAGCCATTCTTATAATAGCGTGATAGCTATTATTATATAAAAACTTGACTAGGGTAAATACTCTGTCCATTTTCTATAAAAATCCAATACACAGGCTCATAACATGTCCTTAATGATTTGATTTACTCTTTCAATTATCCATCCATCTTAGGATGGTAGGGACTACTAAACTATAACTTTGTACCAAAGGCTTTCTTTAAAGACTTCTAGAATTGCGCTTGAAACCTTTTTTGTATGAGACAATGTCTTGAGCTACACCATATAACCTCTTTACTTTATTGATGTAAATTTGAGCCAACCTATCTACTTTCCAAGAATCATGTATTGCTGCAAAATGAGCAGACTTGGTGAGTCTATCTACTATCACCCAAATAGTGTTCTTCCTTGATGCTGTTAGAGGGTACACCATTACGAAATCCATCGAAATGGAGTCCCATTCCCACTTGGGAATTTCCAATGGTCTCAATTCACCATTAGGTCATTAATGCTCAGTTCTGACTCTCTGATAAGTAATACATTCATTCACACACTTTACTATGTCTCTTTTCATTTTGCTCAACTAGGAAGTTTGTTTCAAATCTCTATACATTTTCGTTCCTCCTGAGTGGATGGAATACTTTGTATTGTGGACCTTAGATATTATACTTTTCTTTCAACTTCTTCGTTTGAGGTATACGTATTCGGTTTTGGAATCTAACGACTCCCAATTTGTCCTCTAAGAAACGTAATACCTTTTCTTTGCTTATGTTTCCCTCAGTCCTTTCTATCTCTTCATCTCCCACTTGTGTATGTTTAATTTCATCAAAGAGGACAGGTTGAACCACCGTACCATGAAGAAACAACCCAAGTTCTTGTGGTAGCACAGGTTCTATGCCCACATTTTCCAAATCCCTCAAAATCTTTGGTCGCACCATTGTCACAAAGTTCACACTATGATGTTTTTCTTGACTCAATACATCGACAACCACATTAGCTTTTCCTCAGTGGCACTGTATTTGGAGGTCATAATCCATGAGAAGTTCTAACTGCCTACATTGCCTCATATTGAATTCCTTTTGAGTGAAGATGTATCGGGGACTTTTGTGTCAGTCAAAATCTTGCAAGGGCCACCATAGAGATGGTGTCTCAAAAGTTTTAGCTCAAAAACCACCAGTGTCAATTCCAAGTTAAATGTAGGGTGATTTTGCTTATAAGGTTTTAGCTGTCTAGAAGTATAAACTATGATATTTCTGTCTTGTATTAGGACACATCCTATACCTTGTCCAGAAGCATCATTGTAAATGGTGAATTCTTGAAAAATCTTGCACAAATCATCTCAGTAACGTTAGTAGGCTTTGGCAATCAATGATTTACTTTTTGTGGGTCTACTTTGATCCCTTCTTTAGATATCACATGTCCCAAAATATTCACTTCTGTTAACCAAAAGTCACATTTTGATAACTTAGCATAAACCTTGTGCTTCCTTAGGTTTGTAGCGTAATCCTTAAATGCTTAATATGCTCTTCTTTAGTTTTCAAGTATATTAGGATATCATCAATGAAAATAACTACAAATTTATCCAAGAACAGCCTAAACACCTAGTTTATAAAATCTATAAAGGCAGCAGGAGCATTGGTTAAACCAAGCAGCATCACCGTTAATTTATAATGACCATAGCGAGTACTAGATGTCGTCTTAGGGAAATCCTCTAGTTTGGTTCTTACTTGGTGGTACACCGACCTAAGATCAATCTTTAAGAAGACTCTCACTCCTTATAGTTGATCAAATAAATCATCAATCCTAGGCAATGGGTACTTATTCTTTACAGTGATCTTATTCAGTTCTCTGTAATCTAGACACAATTTCAAAGTTCTATCCTTTTTTTTCGCAAATAGTACTAGTACTTCCCACGAGGTTACGCCTGGTTTGATATAACCCCTTTGCAGCAAATCTTCCAGTTGCACTTTTCGTTTTTCTTTAACTCTGCTGGGGCCATCCTATATAAAGGCTTCGAAATAGGGCACGCTCCTGGTTCCAACTCTATTTCAAAGACAATCTCTCTTTTGGGTGGTAGCCTAGAGATTTCTTCTAGGAACACATCTGGAAATTCTCTGAGCATCGAAACATCCTCAAGTTCTATTTTCTTTTTCCTAACGTTCTAGCACAGCATAGGTAAGTCTCACACCCCTACCTTACCAATTTTCTGGTTTCCATAAAGGATATTACCATTCGTTTCTATTATTGTTTTCCAAAAAGCACATCTTTCCTCCCCCCTTTCACTTTCAGGGATATTCTTTGCTTTTGGCAATCAATCTTTACTCCATGCCTTGATGATCAATCCCTTGCTAAAATTATATCGAATTCCAATAGATGTAACTATATCAAATCTCCCTCAAACTCCTCTTGGTTTAGTGTCACTAGGTAATTCTTGTACATAACACTACATTTTACCCTTTTTTTCCATGGTCAAATTTGCAGATATTTATGTGATTCCACCCCTATCTAAAATACAGCTTTTGATGAAATAAATCAATGTGTAATTCCGGAATCAAATAAAATGACAAGGGGTGTTGAATTAGAAGTAAGCATACCGGTCACAACCATTTCTGAGTTGTCGCCCTGCTTCGTGTTAATCACATGAACTCTGCCCACCTGGAGACCGTCGCAAGGGCCAGGGTCTTATTGTCTTTAGGAGTTGCAGTAGGGCCATTACCCAGCTAGGCAAGTCTAGCAATTGACAATTAGATGAGATAGATCACCACATTAAAAACAATGATTTGCTCCCACCCTACATTCTGAGGTGTTGTGGTTCGTACAACCACAATTGGTGTAATGCTTCATAGTGGGAGCTCGGCATGAGGGTTTTGGTCTCATGTTGGTATATCGGTCATTAGGAAGTCCCTTAGCCTAAGTGTCATTATAATTCCACCCTTTGCCCTAGGGCTGGCCTGGTTGGCCATTCTCAACTCATTTTCACCCGTTCGATTTCCGTCACACACTCATACAATTCCTATCTTATTTGTACGGGTTATCCTACCAATTGGCTCCTAATATAAGGTGCTAGGCCTTCCTCAAATCTTAAGACCCTCATTTGATCTGTGGCTACACACTCTAAAGCAAACCTTGAGAATTCAATAAAGTGGCTTGCATACTTCATTACTGACAGGTTATCCTGCCTCAGGGTTAAGAACTCCCCCTATTTTTGCTTTTACAAGTGCATCAGATAGAGCTTTGTTCACAATGCCTCAATAAATGTACACCAAGGGGCCTCAGAACTTTGAAAGATGGGCCTAACTATTCTCCACCAAATGTCAGCCTGTCCAATAAGATAAAAGATCCCAATAGACACACGTCTATTGTCAAGACTTTCACAACATCAAATAGCTTTTTCATCTGTCTAATTCATTCTTTTAATAAAATTGGGTCTTTTTTGCCATCATATGTTTTTGGATTCCGTTTTGTGACCCAATCAAAGAACTCATTTTCTTTTTTTCCCTTGTCAGATCCAGAACCCTAAGGTCTCTTTGTTACTTCACAATAGTCTTTGCCATCAGTTCAGGATCTAAGTCATCTAACAGCCCCCTTTGACCCTTAACATTCTCAGGATTTAGGGGTACACTAACAGCTTCCTAACTTCTTTGAGGGGTCATTACCGAGGAATTTTGATTGGCGAGTGGGCTAACGCCGATTCTATGTTATTCACTCGTGGATTGTTTTTGAGAATGTTCTTATCTGGTTCCGCCATTCTGTCAAACCAATATGCAAACATATTAGCTTTTGCTTATTTGTATCCCTTATGGTTACATGTACATACTTTCTCTTCATCATTATTTGCTCATGTGCTACTCTTCTCATGTGACCATAATTTGCTACCTTTGCTATTCATGCTGTCCAGTCAAGTGCTACCAATTAAACTTTATTGATATATTCTTCTGGATTCGGTTGTTGTCAAATTCCTTGGT
>NCQV01061669.1:31103-47547 GCA_002740545.1 Lophocereus schottii
TGAGAATGGGATAGACCCTTTCTATCTAAATTCCAAGTTTTGTAACATATGCCATATTTCAGAGTGTGGTGCCACATTTCTTTAGTTTATCTTTACATAACATTTTCTAGCTATGCTCACTCTTTAAACAATTATTTAGATTAAGTACTAATACTATCATAATATTAATTTCATATTTTATGTTAATATTCAAATTTTTTTATTTCTTTTACTATTTAGACACCCGTATATAAATACGGACAAAAAGTAGTACATTCAAAGGAAAAGAAAGTAAGAGACTTTCTCGTCCAAAGTCCTTTCTTCTTCTCATCTCTCTCATATAATCAAATTCAAAGAGGATTACGCTTTTAGCTCCTCAATTCCCAACCACCTTGTCCTCTTGAGACTCCTTTTAATATTTCGCATCCACTCGAACTTCCTCATACTGCTGGTACTCAGAAACCAAGTCATTCATGTTACTCTCAGGCTCAGTGAACTCCATCTCATTCTTCCCTTCCCCAGTGTAACAGTTCCCAATGAACGTCGAAGACATCAATAGCCCCATGGGGGGCACATCACACACACTCGTTTTGACATTGTTGGGAATCCACTCCACAAAGTATGAGGAGTTCTTGCTCTAAACATTGGGCATTAATTTGCTCGTTGACCTCCTTGGTCGACATATTCCCCTGGAACATGGCCGATGTGGTTAAGTAGCGGCTCTTAGCTTCCTTAATATCATAATGTGTTTTATTAATATGTTTTGATGAAGGACAAAAAGGAATTGGTCTATTGGTATATTCACCATCTTATATTTCAATTACCTCAGTAATTATATTATTTGAATAAGTTATGATGGTAAGTGGATATTGACATGCTAGTATTGTATAGTTGATTTTATATAAGGTGTGATAATATTTATTATTCAAATTTGAATATGTGATCTTTATGATATTATATTTTGTGATTTAAATTTGATTATGAGATTATGAGATAATATATGCCACATCGTTAGCGATATTTGCTTAACAAGATTTTAGGAATCATCGATTGATTTGGTAAAATTTGGTGCTTCATACTTGATTTGGTAAGATTTTATCGAAATCAAGAATTTAACCATTGCTAGCTAGATTTGCTAACAATACAGAATCTTCAAGGCTTGAATTGTTTTTCAAGGCCTTGAAATCAGATAAAGATACTATTTTTTGATTTGGTGGCAACAACTACTTACCAAAGGCTCTACTATCTTTGGCTATAAATATTTAAGCATCTTGAAGGCTGAGAAATACGGAAACATAGAACATAAGCAAAGAATAAGAACTAAGAGTCATACTTGCAAATATCATTATCTTGTTTACTTAATTTATTGAATTGCATTGTTCTAGTTGTAATTAGGTGGGATAGTTAGAGTTGAAGGTCAACTCTACTAAGGATTTGTTAAAGTGTCAACTTGTAGCTTGAAACTTAAAGTAGGTGTACTCTAGAGTTATGTAATCTCTTCTAATAAAATTGGGTTAATCCTCTAGTTAGGGAACTCTAGGCGGGGACTGAGCCTAGTTGAGGCTAATTTTGTTAAATAATACTCGTGTCTTGTTCATATTTACTTTTCCGCATTTAGATTTTGATTATGTTATGACTTCGATCATCACCCTATTCACCACCTTCTAGGGTGATTTGACTAGTCAAATCAGGCCAACAGCAACCATGCCGAGGGTTAGTAGTACACATCATGTTTTTGGCATCCCACATTTGCTGGGTGAGTTTAGGGATGGAGGGAGCTCATAGTAACTGCTGGGAGGAGCAAGAGGCTAGGGGTGTAAACCTGACCATGAAGAAGTGAAGACCAGGGAAGCATATTAGGTTCACGCCAGCTTTCGAAGGTCCGAGTTTAGCTGCCCTTGGAACCTAAGGTAGCATTTTATGCCACTTATTGTGGTGGAGATCATATGGTTCAGGTCACCAATTGTATTTGTGCAACTATGAAAATTTTGAGATAGTGTTAAGAAGATTGGCTCCGGTTCGAATAAATAAGAACCTACTTTGAGTCCGACAAGAAAACCAAATTATGACTAGTACCCAAGCTAGCTGGGCCCAAACTTAGCGAACATAAATTATGCCTGAAGATATATTAATTACATTTCTTTTCACAAGCTTATTAGATACAAGTAAAAGTATGTGTGTAGAAATCTAAATAACCGACCTGAACCATAAGCAAATTGCGCAAGCATCTAAATTTGTTAAAATAGGTATACGGACAAATTTGGGCCGAGTCAATTCAAGTAAGGATGAATGGATATATGTTTGAGCAACACGGGTCGGATTGGATAATTTCTTATTCAAATAGTTTACAGGGTTTCTAATATGTTGACTTAAACTATATACGTGTTAGATTGGATGAAAATCAAGTCAATAGTATTAGGTGATTGGGTCATTTGACATGATTATTATTAACTTATANNNNTAGGATATCGAGTTGTGTTAATTTAGGTTAGCTAAATTTTTATCATATCTACAAATCACAATATGTCATCAATGCATTCTATCTTGACCGAATTCGACCTTTTTGTCAGCTCTAGATGAAGTGGGGAGACTTACAACTAGGATTAGTGAGCTTGAGAGTGCAGAAGCAGATGTCATGGAATTGTCAAGGACCATGCACTTATCAGCATACTCCGCCAATGGGTGCACACAGAGGGTGGCGTTGTATGGCTCCACAACCATGTCAGACACCTTAGGTGAAAGGAAGATAGAGGACGACAAAGAAAGTCATCATCATGCAATCAGGATACTCCTCTTTGATCTTCAATATCAGCAAGGTTCCCATGCCTGATCCTATTCTTCCTCCTAGTGAATGACATATTTGAAACCCTGCATTCAATCCAACAATCATTCATCAAACCATTCACTACTAATTTTTAGGGATTCAACTCTTTGGAATCACACAAACATTTGTCAACCATTCTATCATCTTTGTTACTTCAACTAGATTAAATCCAAGTTTGACATGGCCATACCATACGTTAGTCTTCATTTAGAAACATAAAATGGTTGTTGCCTCTAGAAGCTATCAATTTTATATGGGAAGGTAACCCTTTTATTTCTCATTGCACGACACTTTATTCGCTAGCTAACATGGTGCGTAATTAGTGGTTGATAAGTTGTAAATTGTCGTAAAATTGTCACGTCACATTTAGTTGTACAACACCTGCACGTCTATAGCTACAGTTTCAGGCCCCTTAGTTTGGGAACTGTTCCTTCTTTCCCTTTTTTTTGGGGAGGGTGGAGGAGATGAGGGGGTGTTTGGTAGAAAAAATAAAAATTAGAGAAAGGTAGGTTTTTAATGGTTGGATCCATAAACGAGGATTTATATAACAAATTTTTACTATGTGTAAGACAATACTCAAAACTGAATACTCATAATAATGTGTTGGGTTTTGGCCCAATTTGCACTCCACGGCCCATGGTGGACGGCGGCATTTTAGCTGTGGCGGTTAGGGTTTCTAGCGGTTTCTTCGCTCATCCTACCCCTTTATAAAGTGTACGCTTCCTACCTTCTCAATACACGAACAAAAATACCATTCAAGTATTCATCTCCACTTTCCTATATTTGTGAGAGAGCGTTATAGAGAGTTTTGTAATCTCTAATCGATCTTCCTGTTGGAACGTATCGTTCTAAGATTTATCCTGTACTCTTCTTCTCCATAGTGGATTTGTGACCCATCGTCGTCCGTGGTTTTTCCCACATTGGGTTTTCTAAGTAAATTCTGGTGTTGATTTGTTATTGCTCGTTTATATTATCTTTGTGATTTATTTGTTGCATTCGTTCAATTTTTAACCAATCCTAACAAGTGGTATAGATGACAACAGTCATGAAAGTTGATATCCCTAACTTTGATGGCAAGATGAGCTTCAACATCTAGAAGCTACAGATGATCACTATTCTAATCCTGAATTGGTTGAAGAAGGCTATTGGCGAAAAGACGAAAAAACCTGAAACCATGTCAGATGACCAGTGGGAGGAGCTTGATGAGAAGGTCCTCTTAACAATTCAGTTGTGCCTGGCAACCCACGTCCTCTGTGAAGTTCTCGATGCAACTACCATGGCAAAACTCTGGCTTCGACTACAGTCCTTATACATGATGAAAAGCCTTGCAAAAAAGACTCGTCCCAAGGGACATCTATACACCTGTTCCATGGTAGAAGGTACTCCTATACAACAACATCTTGATGATTTTAACTCAATTCTAATTTATCTGGAAAGCACAGATGTAAAAATTGAGGATGAAGATAAGGCTATATTACTGGTTGTCTCTTTACCCATTCCTATAAACACTTCAAGGAAATTTTGTTGTATAATAACAACGACACTTTATCTTTTAATTATGTTATCTTGAAGTGCGTTCTGATGACAAAGTAGAACGTTTGTTTGTAAGAGGAAGATCCTCTTAAAAGGAGGGTACAAACAGGAGAAACTCCAGATCGAAGTCGAAAGGTCAAAAATCCGGCAAGTTCTGCAAATACTGCAGAAAGCCAAGGCATCTGGTCGTGGAATGTTGTAAACTAAAGAAGAAGAAGGAACTGGAAAAGAAGAGCAATCAGTCCACTAAAGCTGCAGTTGTTAACTCTGGGTCAGATGGTGATGTCTTACTAGTCACCACAACTGGCAGTAGAGGTGCTATTGAGTGGGTTATGGATTCTAGATGCACCTACCATATGTGTCCCCACACGGACTGGTTTTCAACATATGAACCGCTGGACTCAGGTGTCGTTCTCATGGGCAATAACGCCCAATGCAATGTCGCAAGCATTAGTGCTGTTCAGATCAAGACCCACGACGGTGTACTGAGGACTCTTTCTAATATCCGTCACATTCCTGACCTGAAGCACAACCTTATCTCACTTCGTACCCTCGAATCCAACAGGTGCAAGTATTTCGCTGAAGGTGGAGTCCTGAAGATCTTTAAGGGTGCACTAGCTCTTATGAAAGGTGTAAGACGTGGGAGTCTCTACATACTCCGAGGTTCCATAGTGACTAGTTCTGCTGCAGTCACCACGCCCTCATCCGAAGCAGATTCTACTCAACTATGGCATGCTTGCTTGGGCCACATGAGTGAGAAGGGAATGACAATTATACGTAAGCGAGGTCTACTCATTAGCAAGGGTACGAAAAAACTTGATTTTTGTGATCATTGTGTTTTTGGAAAATGAAAGAGAGCCTGTTTTTCTGCTACTACTCACTGTACTAAAGGTACCCTTGATTATATACATTTTGACTTGTGGGGTGCATCTAGAATTTCTTCTATTAGAGGAAAATATTATATACTGACCTTTGTAGATGATTTTTCTTAAAGAGTCAGGGTTTACTTTTTACATCAGAAAAACGAGGCTTTTCCCATGCTTAATAAATTCAAAGCCCTCGTAGAGAACCAGACTGGGTGAAAGATAAAGAAACTCAGGACTGATAATGGTCTTAAGTTCTGCGAGTCTGATTTCAACGAGTTCTGTGCCACTCAGGGTATCGCCAGACATAAGACCCCAGTCGGAAAGCCTCAGCAAAATGGAGTCGCAGAACATATCAATCGGACTCTACTTAAAAGAGCTCGTTGTATGCTCTCCAACGCCAACTTGTGGCATCATCTTGATTTCTGGGCAGAGGCTATTTCAATGCTATTATTTGGTGAACCGTTCTCCACACTTCTTTATTGACTTCAAAATTCCAAAAGAAGTCTGGTCAGTTAATCCTGATGACTATTGTATTCTGTGAGTATTTGGATGTTCTGCCTATGCACATGTTAACAACGGAAAGTTAGCCCCTCGGGCTATCAAGTGCATGCTTCTAGGTTGTTCATCTGAATCTAAGGGATACTGGCTATGGTGTCCTAACTCTAAGAAGGTCATTCAAGGTCGAGATATAACCTTCAATGAAACTGTTACGTTTTCACTTGGAAAAGAGTATGTCTTTACAGGTAATCAGGAAGATGTTAGTGAGAAGTTGGAGTACGAGATTCCTACAGATGTCCCTCAAGGGGGAGACATATTACCTTATTCTAGTAGTGAGGTCCAATCTGAGGAAGTCAATCCCAATGTTCCAAGTCTAGAACCGCAGGCCACAGATACTTACTTTGTTGCTTGTGATAGACCACGAAGAGCCATTAGGAAGCCTGCACGTTATTCAGCTGATGATACGAATCGGTTGATTGCCTATATACTGGCTATTGCACAAGAGATACCTGAAGGCATTGAACCTTCCTCGTATTCTAAAGCCATTTCTTATCCCAACTCCTCAAACTAGCTTATGGCTATCCAAGAAGAGATGGAGAGTCTGTACAAGAATGAGACTTGGGAGTTATATGGTCTGCCGAAAGGTCATTGTGCTCTAATGGCCAAGTGGATTTACAAGCGAAAGGAGGGCATTTCCCGGTGTTGAAGATGCAAGGTGGAAAACACAGTTGGTTGTTCGAGGCTGCAACCAGAAGGAAGGTATTGACTTTAATGAAGTCTTTTCTCCTATAGTACATCATACCTCCATTAGAGTGCTGCTTGCTTTTATTGCTCTATTTGACTTGGAGTTGGAGCAACTTGATGTCAAAATCGTGTTCCTTCATGGTGAGTTCGAGGAGGAGATTTATATGAGGCAACTTGAAGGATTTGTTGTTCCTGGCAAGGAACACAGTGTGTTTTGACTGAAAAAGTCCTTGTATGGACTTAAGGAAGCCCCCAGGCAATAGTACAAACGATTTGATGTATTCATGATAGGGCAAGGCCATACACGATATCACTACGACAATTGTGTATATTTTCAACAATCTGGTGGTTCCTTCGTTTATCTACTACTGTATGTTGACGATATGCTCATTGTTTCCAAGGATAAATCCTTGATCGACAAGTTGAAATCTCAACTTAGTGATGAGTTTGAGATAAAGGATCTAGGTGCAGCCAAGAAGACACTCGGCATAGAGATTTATAGGGATCGAAAGGCCGGCAAACTATACCTATCTTAAAGGAAATGCCTTGAGAAAATCCTTGATAGGTTCAATATGGATAACTGTGAATCAGTATCTGTAATACCCACGTACTTTATTTTTCATTAAGCTGACTGTCTTGTTCTTTTTCACGTTATAAAATCGTATATTGAAAACGATATGAGTTAAATATTTATTGCTATGCTTGCATAAACGATAATTTTATTAAAAAGAATATTATTGTAGAAAATTAATAATATTATCATTATTAGTTTGAAATTTTTTCAATGATTTTAATGAGCGTTAACAAAGATTATTAATGGGTACTAAATCAAGTAGGAATCCGAATATGATTTGATTGTCAACCTTTGAATGAGATTCGAGATTTATCAAATAGAACCTTGACGTATTTGGGAACGAATAATCGACAAAAGATTGTGTTATCGATTCGGGTTCATAATACAGGGTACAAAATCAGACTAGCGGTGTTAACTATTGAGAAAGCTTGAACCAAAAAGAGAGAGAGAGAGAGAGAGAGAGAGAGAGAGAAGGGAGGGGTATTTTTGTAATTGCACCTGGCCCCCTTTTCTTCCTCCTCCAAACGCGACCACCCCGAGCCATTCCTCCCTCTCTCTGCTCTTCATGTTCTTCCTCTTCTCCTCCTCCACACACGTAGCCACCAAGCTCAGAAATCCCTCGAAATCTCATCAAATCAGCTTGCATTCCCCCCAATTTGACCTTCCCCATAAACAACTGAACCTCTGGTGCGAATCTGGGCAGAAATTCGAAGGTCTTTGCCATGTTTTTGGCGGGTTTGAGCGCCAAATTGAAGCCCAGACACTTGTTAAAGCTTGACCATGCAATCTTGTTTCTAGTGTCTTTGAATCCTCTATAAATTGGGAGTAATTCTCAGCTTCTAGCACCCGCCACAAGTTCAAGTCAGTGAGTGAGAGTTTGGTCGAATTGGGATCGATTTTTGCATGGCTTAGGCGTGGATTAGGGTTGTTCGTGTGCCAGTGAGCAAGAGTCGAGGAATTGGGGTTGTTCCAGCACTCAAAGTCGAGCCAACAACCTTTGAATCGAACATCTAATTTGGAATTGAGGTGGGAGTTTCTTTCCTCCTTATTACTATTATTTTCAACTAATTTTAATGATTTTAGTTAGTGAATGTTTGATTCTGAGTTGGTAATCAGTTTTTGAGGAGTTAGAACTAAAATTGAGTGATTATATTCATGACACTGATTTTGAGCTTCTCACATGTTGAAATGACGCATGATTTCATTAACTAGTCAGTTTGGAGATTTGTAGAATAAGCAGAATGTTGCCATAGTGTTGTTGTTCCATCAGTTTATTAGACCTAGATCTTGTTTTGGAGCTTGAGGAGGTTAACCAGGTGATTCGAGGTATTCGTAAAATAGGTTGATCTCTATTTAAATGTTATTGCTAAATCAAAATGGTTATGTTTAAATTCTATTTATGGTAATTAGAATGAATGCTATGCTTGTGTATGATGGTTTCTTGTACCATTGATGCGTTTATGGCAATATCGAACCGAGTTGGTGGTTGGATGGTTAAAGGTGGAACTATTAAGGAATTCGAGGTTCTTGTGGTCGGTGTTGTGTCAGCAGGGAGCCTAGGTTTGACATTGGCCACAATCGTGTGGATTGCGAGGTCTATGGAATTATTATATTGATTCTGCTGAAACTGTTCCTATGAAGTGTTATGAATGTGCTACTTTTGAACCCTTTTCCTCTTGATGTTGTTAAGTGATGCTATGTGATTGATTTTTGAACTTAGACATCTTTAAAGAGGGCTGTTAAAGGCTTTTTTTTATAATTGCGAATGTTTTGAATATTTACCAGTTGCCTATTAGTTTGTAAAGATGTTTGAGGCGTAAAAAGGTTCTAGATCATCGAACTACTTAGTAAATGACCCAACTGAACAGTCGACAGGTCTAGGAAATTAAAAAGCAAACTAGAGTAAGTTCAAAAAAGTTTTAAGCCTTTGGTTTCATTATGTCCCCTTTCTTTGAGTTTAAAAAGGGTTTATACGAATCAAAAATGGGCAACTAAAGTTGTCACTTACGAAACTCGATTTGAATTATTTATTAGCCAATTACCTTAAGTTTTGAATTGCGAATTAGTAAACCCATTATGAATTTAGGAAGTGTTGAACCAATCATATGTAAGGTTTTGATGATAACAACCCAAACGTACCAAGTCAAAATACGATTATGCTATGCTTGAGCTGTGTGCTAGGATTGTGTGTTGAGATACGTTCCAAACACCCTGTGGAATGGTTTGAAGAATTGCATGTTTGAGTTCAGGTTGTAAACACCCAGGAGATCAGTTCGAAGGAGCTTGGAACATCAAAAGTGGAATATGTGCACAACATCAACAAAGTACAGAAGTCTTAGAGTCTTAGTCTAATCACTGATGGTATTCGTCTAGATTCTTATTAATATATCAATTAGAAGAACTTGACTTAACACTCACCTTGAAGGAATTCATTACGCCACTCAGAACACTGCTCAGAACAGGGTGAACGATCAGGTCTGTGGCATTCTGAGGGAACATATACAACTTGTGTTTTAAGATTTTCAAAGGGTTTTTCCAAATTAGAAAATTCCTACAGTATTTCGGATTGCTTTTGTGATAACGTTATGTCCAAGAAAGAGTTCTTTCCTAAATAACTTTCGGTTTCCTAAAACGATATTTTCAAAGATTCTATCTTATCTTTTAAGATATGATTTTCTAAAAAGATATTGTTGAGAAATCTAATTCCTATTAGATGCTAAGTATTTGTGGGAGTTATTACAAAACTCAAATACCTTTTTGTGGGTATAAAATCTCTCATCTCTCAACACTATCGTCACGGTTTTTCAAGGCTAAAAATCGAGTTTTTGTGAGTTTATTTTTCTGAGTGAAAAACCTTCAACGAGTGTGCTGAATTAAGTTGTTTCTATAGGTATTCTAGGGATTGTAATTGTACCTTACATTCAAGCATTTAACGTAAGGTGTTTTTCCTATTCTTTTCTGTCATCAGTAAAGTTTAGAGTGTGTCCAAGTCTTGAGAGACTTTGGACGTGTTGGGTGACTAGCTCTCAGGTGGAGACTAGTTATATGTATATGTAACGAGGGTCTCAGGGAGACTAAGTTACGTGGGTGACGTAGTCACGAGTGTTACAAAGTATAACGAATTTCACCGTGTTAGTGAAAGTCTTTGCTAAACTCTTACTGAGGTAGGTCGTGGTTTTTACACCTCAATTAGGTCAGAGGTGGTTTTCCACGTAAAAATATTGTGTCATCTTTATTTCCGCATTCTGTTTTATTTTTGCCTCACAGCAAACACCTCTCCAACCAGTTCTCACGAGTGTTCTGAAATAAGACGAAAAAGTTGAGACACAATTCCCCCTCTTGTGTCCTTGTGAGCCTTAAATTCTAACAAGTGCTATTAGAGCAGCTTCTCATAATTAGGTTAACACCTTGAGAGATCCTGAAAGAATGAGTGTACCACAAGGAATCTTAAAAGGTCAATCTGTGACCAGACCTCCATATTTCAATGGATAGCACTACAACTGGTGGCAAAATTGAATGGAGAACTATATCCAAGCTAAGGATTATGAGTTGTAGATGCTCATTGTGAATGGTCCTTACATTCCAGTGAAAGTTACAACTGATGGGAAGACTGTTCATAAGGAGCCGAAGGAATTTGACTCAGACGACTTCAGGAAGATGGAGAAGAATGCCAAGGCCAAGAAACTGCTGTATTTTAGACTCGAACCTGATGAGTACACTCACATCTCAGAGTGTGAATCCGCAAAGGAGATATGGAATGCTCTTCAGATCGCTCACGAAGGAACGACTCAAGTCAAGCAATCAAGAATCGAGCTATTGGTAAGGAAATATGAGCTATTCAAGATGAGCAATAAAGAGACAGTTATGGGCATGTATACTCGGTTTACCCATAGCACTAATGAGTTAAAATCGTTGGGAAAATCCTTTACCAATGAAGAGTTGGTAAGGAAGATCCTACGAATTTTACCTCAATCATGGGAATCAAAAGTCACTGCTATCCAATACGCTAGGAAGATTAATGAGATCTCCTTGAATGAGTTTATTGGGAATCTACAAACGTATGAACTAAGAAGGAATTCCTAGATGAAGGAAGAAGTGAAGAAAGACCGAGGACTGGCACTAAAAGCTAAAGAAAGCCGTAGCTCGTATTTTAATGAAGAAGGGATGGCAATGATTGCTCAAAAGTTCAAAAAATTCTTCAAAAAGGCCGAAAGCAAATACAAGAACGGCAATAGCAGCAAGGCTAAGAACAGCAATCGAGATCAATTCTCATGATGCTTTAAGCGTGGAAGGCAAGATCATGTTGTGAAGAATTGCCCCTTGCTGAAGGAAGAATAAGGTCAGAACAGGTCCGAACCAGAGGCAAAAAGATGCAGTTAACTAATGCTGAAAAATGGTTCACCAAGGCAATGATGGCAGCCTGGGCTGATACCTCAGAAGAAGAAGAGGACTCTCAAGATGAAGAGGAAGCAGTAGCTCTTATGGCCCGAAGTGAATCTGATTCAGATTCTAATTCGATAGAGTGTCCCAACTCAAGGAAGAGGTATGTAATCTTAGCAAGAGGAAACTTGAAAAATTATTTTTTACATTGATGGAAGAATGTGAGATCGTAAATTCTAAAAATTGCATGCTTAAAAATATCTGATCACGGTTAGAAAATAATGTTAAAAGACTGGAAAGAAAGAAGCGAGAACTTGCCCATATGAATGAGGTCCTCACTTGTGAAAAACTCAAAATTGAGGAAAAAGTTTTTGTTTTATGTAATGAACTAGATACCCAAGGATCTTATGAACAAGAGAGAGGAAGTGTTCAACACTAACCTCTCAAGACTGGAAAGTGAGTCCTTAAATCTAAAGCTTAATCTAGAATCCCAAATGAGTGAAAATAAACAACTTCTTAAAAAAATGCAAAAAGCTGAAGCTGACCTTAGTGAAAACAAGCGCTGGAATAGTTCTTCAGAAGCACTGAAATGGCTAAATACTCACCATAGCCAAAATAGAAAGGGTTTAGGTTTTATGAATAGACGTGTTACTAAGCTAGTAGATAGGAAATATGTTGGTTTGCCAGAAAATATAATCTGTTTTCATTATGGAAAAATCGGTCATTATCGTTATGCTTGCTCCTTGAGAAAAAGGGCCATGCATGTTAAACAAATATGGATTAGAAAAGATGAGCTAAGTTCCATGTCAAAGAAAAGGATAGGACCCAAGTGGATCTGGGTTCCCAAGACTAACACTTAGTTGTTTTGCAAGCTAAAGTGAGAGGAGGCAACCGACATTTGGATAGTGGTTGTTGAAGGCATATGACTGGAAATAAATCAAATTTCCTCTCACTTACAGCCTTTAATGGGCGGAGAGTGGCATTTGGAAATGACAAGTCTAGGACAATTGTTGGTGTAGGTAAGATAGATAAATCACTCTCTCACTCAATTGATAATGCATACCTAGTAGATGGGTTACAGCATAATTTGCTAAGTGTGTGTCAATTGTGTGATAAAGGTAATCATGTTGGATTCACTTCAGATCAATGTTTGATTGCCAACATCAAATCTAGAGAAGTTATGTTAAGGGGGAAGCGACACAATAATGTTTATAAAGCATGTGTTCTCGCACTTCCCCAAAATCATTTGACTTGCTTAAGTGTTCTTAATGATGATGTTATACTCTGGCACAAAAGGCTAGGTCACGCTAGTCTTTCCATGCTAAACAAACTTGTTTCTAAAGATCTAGTTGTTGGCTTACCTTCCATTAAGTACAATGATGACAAGGTATGTGATGCTTGTGTCAAAGGAAAGCAAACTAAAATTTCATTGAAGTTAAAGAAGTATGTCAGCACTTCCCGGCCCCTTGAGCTATTACATGTTGATTTGTGCGGACCCATGAGGATCACAAGTAGGGGCGGGAAGAGGTATGTGTTTGTCATAGTGGATGATTACTCTCGTTTCACTTGGACCTTATTTTTAGCTTCTAAAGATGAATCTTTTGAAAAGTTTGTTGTATTTCTTAAGAAAACTCTAAAGAGAGTAGGACACGTAGTGATAAGTCTTAGGTCTGATCATGGAAAAAAATTTGAAAATTTAGACTTCATTGACTATTGCAATGAACATGGTATTGATCATAATTTTTCTGCCCTAAGAACACCCCAATAGAACGGGTTGGTAGAATAGAAAAATTATACTCTAGAAGACATGACTAGAACTATGCTTGTTGCTAGTGGTCTTCCTAGAAATCTTTGGGCAAAAGCATTGAACACAGCCTGTTACATTACTAATAAATGCATGATCAGACCTCTTCTTAATAAGACTTCTTATGAACTTCTCAAAGGGCGAAAACCTAATATTATGCACCTAAGAGTCTTTGGTTGCAAATATTATGTGCACAATAATGGGAAATAACCTTTGGGAAAGTTTGAGCCTAGGAGTGATGAGGCAATTTTCTTAGGATACTCTTCACATAGTAAAGCTTACAAAGTGTTCAACAAAAGGACTCTATGTGTTGAGGAGAGTGTACATGTATTATTTGATGAAACTAACTCCTTGGTTAAGAATAATGCACAGGATGAAGATTTTAATCTTGGACTTGCAAGAAAAGACAAAGATAAGATGCTTGAAAGTGAACCACTTCCTAAAGATAATGGTAAGGAAAGTGGGCAGGAAGTAGACCAATCAGGGGGAAGCTCTGCTGATCATGATATGGATCGAAACCAGCCCACCCAACCCCAGCTCTTTCAGACAGATAAGGGAACAGACTTCAGACCTGATCCCGAACCTGGTTCTACAAGCCATCAAGAGAGAGTGAAAAGTGGATCTATGGATCCTTTTACTTTACGACCCTTGAAGCACCAAATCTTGCACCCTCTTGACCAAATTATATCTGATATTAATTTAGGGGTACAAACCAGATCTAAGCTTAGAAGTATTTGTGCTTTCGATGCTTTTTTATCTAACATTGAGCCTAAGAATGTTCATGAAACTCATGTAGATTCTGATTGGGTTATAATCATACAAGAAGAGCTTCATCAATTTGAGAGGAATAAAGTTTAGCACCTTAAACCACGGGCTAAAGACAGATCAATAATTGGAACCAAGTAGGTGTTCAAGAACAAGCTAGATGAGTTCGGAATAGCCACTCAGAACAAGGCCAGGCTGGTGGTCCAAGGGTACAATCAAAAAAAAGGGATTGATTATAAGGAAATAGTTGCACCTGTAGCAAGGATAGAAGCGATTCATATCTTGGTAGCCTTTCCAACCCACATGGAGATCAAGTTGTACCAAATGGATATCAAAAGTGCATTTCTCAATGGATATCTTAAGGAAGAGGGATATGTAAAACAACCCCCTAGTTCTGAAAGTCATGATTTTCCAAACCATATTTTCAAACTTAACAAAGCACTTTATGGTCTAAAACAAGCTCCTAGAGCTTGGTATGAACGATTGTCAAGTTTTTTAATTGATAATGACTTTCAAAGGGGCAAGGTAGATAATACCTTGTTTCTCAAATCCAAAGGGGGACATTTGTTGATTGTATAAGTATATATCGATGACATTATATTCGGTGCAACCAACAATAATTTATGTGATGAATTTTCAAAATTGATGAAGAGTGAGTTTGAGATGAGCATGATGGGCGAGCTTAACTTTTTCTTAGGCTTTAAATTAAACAAATCTCAAACGGAACTATGATACATCAATAAAAATATGTCGAGGAATTACTTAAGCGGTTTGGGATGGAATCGGCCAAGCCCATGGACACTCCCATCTCTCCTTCAGCCAGGTTGGGGATGGATGTTGGAAGTCCTTCAGCTAATGAGAAATCATATAGGGGCATGATAGGGTCACTTCTACACCTAACCGCTAGTAGACCTGACATTGTTTTTAGTGTTAGTTTATGTGCCCGTTCTTAGTCAAATCTTAAAGAAACACATTCAAAATATGTAAAATGAATTTTTAGATATTTGAAACACCCAACAGATCTGGCTCTATGGTATCCACGAGGATGCAACTTTGACCTCATTAGGTATGCTGATGCTAATTATGCTAGATTTCTAGTTGACGAAAAAAGCACCTCAGGTATGGCTACTTTTCTTGGACTCTGTTTGGTCTCTTGGTCTACAAAGAAACAGCACTCAGTTGCCATGTCCATAGCTAAAGCCGAGTATGTAGCAGCTGCTTCTTGTTGTGCTCAACTGTTGTGGATACGGCAACAACTCAAGGACTTTGGTGTTGACACGGGATGCATTCTCATATTTTGTGATAACACAAGTTCAATTAGTATTGCTAAAAATCCGTGTCAACATAAAAGGACTAAGCACATTGACATTCGTCATCACTTTTTAAGAGACAATGTTGAAAAGGGCTTGATTTCAATGAATTTTTATGCGACTAATAAACAAATTGTTGGTATTTTCACCAAGGCACTGAATAGAGAACAATTTGAAAAGAATAGGCTTGAATTAGATTTGATTAAAAGAACTTGAAAATACTTCATCGACCCCAATGATTGGCTAGTCAATGTGTAGGCCAAAAATTAATTCAATGGATGCATTCACCTCTTTGTGCTGATATTAGCATATGTGTGGAATTTGACTGGCTGACAGTGGTTGAGGTCTAATGATATTGCCCTTACTATCCTTTGATACCTGATATGTGGCAGTCAGAACAGGCGCTAAGAACAGGTCGGACCACTGGTTGTATCATATGTTAATCAAGTTATCATGTCCTTACGTGTGTTGGGAATTGGATTTTCCCTTTATTACACCTCCTCTAAAAAACCTGCAACTTTTCCTAAGATGTAATGATTCCTTGGCATGCAAATTCGTTCTCTCTCTCTAAAACCGACGGCCGAGGGGGAGGATTTTTTTTTTTTAATATTTGTGGTCAACTCTTTTTAAACCACTTTCCATTTCCCCAACCAGCTTCCCTCTTTCCCTCAAGAATCCGACCTTCCTCTTCCTCCTACAACCCACTAAACCCTAAATGTCTTCCTCCACTAGCTCTTCCAATGGCACGCATCCATGGTAGCGGCACATCCTCCGATCGCAAGGCACGTCGCCCAAGCTCATTTCAAGCCAAGAAATCAAGAAAAAGGGAAGGACAATTACTAGACATACTCAAGGCACCACCAACATCGCCAGCGGACGATACCCTTGTGCCCACTTATGGTTTTTCTCCCTTTATCTTTCAATTTCTAAAAAATTTTGATTTAAGGCCCATAGGAATTGAACTTGAGGCCGTACCCCCTGTTAGGTCGGTTTTGGGATGGGATTTAGTGTTGTATGGACCCCATATAACCAAACCGAAATTCCCTGAGAAAAGGGGAGAATTTGTGATTGTGGAGGACTGGGTTGAGGGGCCGTATGTGCATAAAGACCCTGTTTGTGACCTTGAAGAAGATGAACCTCCTCTACGATTCACACGAACCGTGAAAC
>NCQV01061669.1:55787-66222 GCA_002740545.1 Lophocereus schottii
AAAAAAAAGTTTGGATGAGCTTACCCTTTAATTGGTTCCTTACTCTTTCATTGTTGTCTATTGCATTCCATAACATGATTTTTAACAATTTGTATATTCTTTATTTGAGGAAATGCCTTACCATATTTGATTTCACATTACACTTGTAGCTTACATTAAAAATTAAAAACTTTAAATTTACATATATCCATTGCGAACAAGATTAGATAATTAGAGAGGAAAAAATAATCTAACATCATGCAAACAACAAAAACCTTTAAATAATATCAGTATTTTTTTTTTTAAATTCAAAGAAGTTAATTTTAGATGAGACATGGTCTCACAAATGGTAGCTTTTAAAAGAAACTCTTTTTGTTGTCCTTTCAATTATGCCTCACTAATATAGAGAGATTACTTTTTTTGTAAGCAAGCTCTTAGATATGGGGGAAAATGGATAGATATAGAATAAGAATCTAAGCTAGATGCACATTAGCAAGGTGCACATTAATTTAGCTCACAACGAAGGGAAAATTATTCTAAAATCGTTATTATTTGGATGCAAAATTTAAATCTAATTACATGACTACAAAATTTAGGTAAGAAAAATTGCACTCACAAAAATTCTAACTGAAAAATATTAACATGTGTATGGTTTGTCTGCATTAAAAAAATATTTATAGTATATAAAAAGAAAAAAGAAAAGAGCGTTCATGATATAAGTACGTGTGAATTTTATTATTAGAAATTTTAAAAAGGTGAAAATAGTAATCATGTTTAGTTGTCAGTGATATTTAACACGATTATGGATGGATTATGAGATTTTGATGATTATATATTGTGACTTCTTATTTCATAATATTATTATATTTCTTACATTTTCTCCTTCAAGCAATTAGATTCATATATATTTTTAATTTTAAATCTTGTGCATAACTATGGGCACAAACTAGTACTATATATAAAAGAAATGTTGTCAAAATTTGCTCCTCTTAGTTTTCAGAGCAAAACTCATTTATAGCCTTTGATTTTTCACTGTGTTAAATCCTAACCGTTAATCCTATTTTTTGACTTTTAATTTAAACTTTCACAATAAAAATAAAAATTAAAAACTGACGATATTCATAACCCCTAATTGCTTGACTTGCTCTATTGATACTAAAAAAGAAAAAGTTCTAAAATCCATTTAGAAAATGCTTTGCCCACGTTTCTCCACTTGCCTCTCTCCGTGACTTGTAAAATAATCTAAAAAATCTTATTGTCAAATAATCTAGAAAAGTCTTGATAATTATCTAGATTGTGTATTGTAGAAATATTTAGAATTGTACACTAGAATATCTACCTAGGCCCTAGAATTTATAAGAAAAATCTAGACAAAAACTTAAAAGGAGAATTAAATTAAAATTAAAAATATCTTAGATAATTTTTAGAGGGTAAGGCCAAATCTTTCTCTATAAATACTACATTGCAGGATCACTTGGAGAAATGCAATACAACACTTCTCATTTTCCCAATTAATTAGCCTCTCATCCTATAAAACTTTCAACCACCAAACATCTTTCATCAAATTAAATCATTTCCTCCATAATCCCACCAAACTTCCATAAAATCCAACTGTGGTATCAGAGCCAACTTTTAATCCAAGCATTCCCTTTCCTTCACATCCAAATAATTTAATCCCACGTAACTCATATATCAACTCTCAAATCCTCCATCTTCAAACTTTCAACTCCATAAAAATATCATGGCCTCTATTAATCCAAATACATCCTTTAACTATGTCCCAAATAATTGGGTGCCCATATTTGATGGTGAAAATTATCAAATATGGAGTGCCCAAATGAGAACTCTTCTAAAGGAACAAGGGATATAGGATGTGATAATAAAGGGCTATGAAATCCCATCCCAAGTTTCTAAAGGAAAGAAATCTTGGAATGAAGATAAGCAAAAACAACATCAAGAAAATCAAAGGAGGGACTGTAATGCCCTCTCATTAATTCAACGGGGAGTCACTCCATCCATATTTCCCTATATCATGGCTGCAAAGACTAGGCCAAGCAAAACTGACCCGAGACCTGAAACCCGAACTGAACGACTAAGACCCATACCCGACCCGACACCCGAAATATACTCACCCGAAAGTGGACCCGAAACCCGAATTGACCCGAACCGAACCATACCCGACCCGAAATTTTCTACAAAGTTGCTTGTTTTTGGATGACGAGCGTATTTGACCAAAAATTGGTTGACCCAAACTCGACCCGACCCAAATTGAAATGACCCGAAATGTCACTTAACCCGAACATAACCCAACCCGAACTTGACCCGACCCGTATCCGAACCGAATGACGCATTTGCCAGGTTTAGCAGAGACGGCTAAGGAGGCTTGGGAGATATTCGAGCAAGCTTATAAAGTGTCAAAAAAGGTAATATCCTTTAAACTTTAAAACTTACGGAAAGAATTTGAAACTTTACTTATGAAGGAAAGTGAAAGTATTGAAACATTCTTCAATCGTATCTGTAATATAGTAAATCAAATTAGAACATATGGGGACACAATTGAAGATGTAAAAATTGTACTTGTACAAAAAGTTTTAAGAAGTCTTCCTCCTAGATAAGATCATATGGTGGCAGCAGTTGAAGTATCTAAAGATTTATCTACGCCAACTTTAAATCAACTAATGGGTTCTCTACAAGCTCATGACGACCAAATGCATAGACATTTTGAGCAGCCACTAGACTGTTTAGGCTAAATTAAAATTCTCTTACAATGGAGAAAATAAACATGGCCATGGTTGAAACTTCCCTCAGAAAGGAGGGACATCAAATTACCGTGGTAAGGGGAGAGAAAATCAAGCAAGCTGTGAAAATGATAAAACCGGCTCATATTGCAGATTATGCAAAAAGAATAATCCTAATACCAAAGGTTGCTGGTTTAAATGCAAAAACTGTACATGGCATACTCATCATTTTAAAGATTGTAGAAACCCGAAAAATAATAATGAAGTTAAGTTTTTTGAAAAAACATGACTCTACTGAAAATGTATATTATTCTTGTTTAAGCACACGACAAGAATCATCTGATGTTTGGTACTTAGACAGTGGTTGTTCAAACCACATGACTGGTAATAAAAACTCTTTTGTCAGCCTTGATGAAAATATAAAATCTCACATTACTCTTGGTGATGGTAGTCATCAAGATGTTACAGGCAAAGGGACAATTGCATTAAGAGCTAAAAATGGCTCTACTAGATTTATGCAAGATGTCTTATATGTCCCTGGCCTAGCTTAAAATCTATGAAGTATGGGCCAATTGCTCCAAAGAGGCTATATGGTGAAATTTGGTAAAAAAGGACCAATTAACTGCATTTGTAACTATGGCTCCTAATAGGATATTTCCCCTGATGATGCCACTGGTGCACAAAGTTGCTCTCACTACTACTATAGAGAGCACTAAATTGTGGCATTTACGATTTGGGAACTTAAATTATAAAAGTCTTAAAATATTAAAACAAAATGAAATGGTAATTGGCTTACCTTCTATTACTGATAACAAAAATATATGTGAGGGTTTTATATTTGGAAAAATGCACAGATTACCATTTTCAAAGGGCTCCTAGAGGGCCAAAGCCCCACTTCAATTGGTGCATGCTGATATTTGGTGCCCATCCAGAAATCCCACAATTAGTGGGAAAAGATATTTCTTACTATTTGTTGATGACTATACCCGAATGATTTGGGTATATTTCCTGGAGCAAAAATCAGAAGCATTTACATATTTTTGAGAATTCAAAGCTCTTGTTGAAAAACAATGTAGGCATAATATGAAAATACTAAGAATAGATTGTGGGGGAGAATTTATAGATGAGGAATTTATGAGCTTCTGTAAGAAGCATGGCATCAAAAGAGATTGATAGTGAGGCAAACACCTCAACAAAATGGTGTTACCGAAAGGAAAAATAGAACAATTGTGGAAATAGCCCGAAGCATGCTACAAAGTAAAAATTTACCAAAATATTTTTGGGTCGAAGCTGTAAATACGACAGTGTATATTCTTAAACGATCCCCCACAAAAGCAGTGCCAAATCAAACGCTCTATGAGGCGTGGTTCAAAAGGAGGCCCAAAGTGGAGCACTTTAGAATCTTTGGCTGTATTGCCTATGCTCAAATCTCGAAAGAAAATCGGGAGGAATATGATGAACAAAGGAGAAAAATGTATCTTCATCGGATATAGTAATGAGTCAAAAGGCTATTGCCTTTATAAACCCAAATCAAAGAAACTCATCATCTCAAGGGATGTCATATTCGATGAAGATGCACAGTGGAGTTGGGAAGACAACTCTACACAACATCCAACATCACAAAACCCCCGACCTTATCTCAAGAAGGAGGACACACTCAAACACCCGAGCCAAATTCACTTCCTTCATCAAACCCAAAATCTCCTAGAAATACACCCACAGCAACTCCAGTTCCAAACCTTCTTCAACCAACACATCGCTCACAAAAAGACCGACATGCTCTAACCTACCTCCAAGACTACTAATGTGGCCATACCATCACCGCTTTTTTTGCAAGTGAACCACAAAATTTTCAAGAAGCAGCTCAAGACAAGAAGTGGATCGAAGCCAAAGACCAAAAAATCAAGATGATTGAGAAAAATGACACATGGGAGCTTACAGATAAGCCCGAAGATAAAGATATCATAGGCCTTAAGTGGGTCTACAAGATAAAGTATAATGAAGATGGCTCAATTCAAAAGTACAAGGCCCGAATTGTTTGCTAAGGGCCACTTACAACAACCAGGGATCGACTTCAATGAGACGTTTGCTCCAGTTGTACACATGGAGACCATTAAAACATTTCTTGCCATCGCAACACAGCTAAAGCTACCAGTCTATCTACTCGATGTCAAATCAGCATTTCTTAATAGGGAGCTTGAAGAAGAAATCTATGTGTAGCAACCTCAAGGATACATCATCAAAGGATAGGAAGACAAAGTTTATCATCTACACAAGGCTCTATATGGCCTCAAGCAAGCTCCCCGAGCATGGAATAGTAAGATAGATGGTTATCTCTTACAAAATGGCTTTATAAAAGGCCTAAGTGAGCCATCTCCCTATGTCAAAACCCATGCGCCAAATGATTTCCTCATTTGTGCCTGTAGATGATCTCATCTACACAGGCACCAACATGAAGATGCTCAATGAGTTCAAGAAAGCAATGATGTCAGAGTATGAAATGACAGATCTAAGGCTAATGAAATACTTTCTTGGGATGCAAGTAAAGGAAAGCCGAGGTTGCATCTTCTTATCTCATGAAAAGTATGCAGATGACATACTCAAGAAATTCAATATGGTTGACTAAAAGCCCATGGCCACACCTATGGCCATCAATGAGAAACTATCTAAGAATGGTGGCCAAGAGAAGGTTGATGCATCACTTTATCGGAGTCTTGTGGGGCCACCTATCCACCTCACACATATAAAGCCAGATATTGTTCATGCTGTTAGCAGTGTCTCTAGGTTCATGAGTGAACCTAGCAAGGCACATTTTGCACCAGCAAAAAGAATACTTCGCTACATCAAAGGGACGAAGAATTTCGGGTTCTGTATACGATCAATGAAGATTGCAACCTCACATTATGCACAGACAGCGATTGGGCAGGATGCATTGATGACAAGAAGAGTACAAGTGGTTATGTATTTCAACTAGGATCCAAGATCATCTCATGATGTTTAAGGAAGCAAGCTACAGTCGCACTATCATCAGTAGAAGCAAAATATGTAGCAGCAACAAGTGCAGCATGTGAAGCAGTGTGGCTTAGAAGGATTTTAAGAGTTCTACAAGTCAACACCAAAGAATCTACAACAATATTCTATGACAACATGTCAGCTATCGCCATGACAAAGAATCCAGTTTTTCATAGCCGGACCAAATATATAGAGATACGGCATCACTTCATCAGAGAACTAGTCGAAAAGGGCGAGATCAAGTTACAATTTTGCATAATGGGGGAGCAGCTAGTAGACATCTTTGCCCGGGTCATATCGATGGAGAATTCATCCAGTTCAAGCAACAGCTTGGAGTTCAAGATTTTTCAAATTAGGGGGAGTGATAACATAATCAAAAAAATCTTAGTGTCAAATAATCTAGAAAAGTCTTGATAATTATCTAGATTGTGTATTATAGAAATATCTAGAATTGTGCACTATAATATCTACCTAGGTCCTAGAATCTATAAGAAAAATCTAGACAAAAACTTAAAAGGAGAATTAAATTAAAATTAGAAATATCTTAGATAATTTTGAAGGGTAAGACCAATCTCCCTCTATGAATACCACATTATAGGATCACTTGGAGAAATGCGATACAACACTTCTCATTCTCCCAATTAGTCTCTCCTCCTATGAAGTTTTCAACCATCAAACATCTTTCATCAAATTAAACCATTTTCGACCATAATCCCACCAAACTTTAATAAAATCCAACATGACTGACTCACATTCTCCCCCTCTCTGCTTACTCAATTCAATAATTAAAACGGATTGAAACAACCTCACCCCTCTTCCCCTAAAAAACGCACTTTTAAATCTCTCCCTCCCATGTGTAACTGACTAACACCTCTCTCCCTCCTCATCTGTTCCCGTTAACAAATTGACCGTGAAATTCAAAATTTGAATCTCTTGGCCTCATATGCCATGATTAATTGCGTAAGCTACTTGCCATCTCCTATGGAGTACGTCTATACTCTTTTTTCTTTTTAATTTTTGGGTTTAAAGTTGTGGAACTCTCTTAGCTTGACTCTAAGTCTTCTTTTAACCATGACTCCCACTTATGTCACTACTTCCTTTGATTCTTCTACACTTGCTATACACTTGATTAAACAGCAACCTATTGATTTGCTATACTTGATGCAGACATTTTAAAATTTCAGGGACTAGGGTTTCAATTTTGAACTATGATGAATACATTAGTTATGAGAGAGGCTTGAGCACATTACGATAAACCTAAGTTATCTAATATGCCAAAAATCATGGGACTTTAACCAAGCGCATTTAAGGTAGAGAGCATGGGTGCCTGAAAAGAATAGAAAAAAGGAATGTTGTCTGCCTACTGCAAAGCCAATTCATCAGTTATTTAGGGTGTATTTGGTAGGGTTGAAAATTGTTTTTCTAGAAAATAATTTTCCATGTAAAATGATTGTTCATGTAAAATAATTTTTAACTTATATTTTCAGTTGTTTGGTAAAAGGGAAATAAACTTTCTGGATAATGAGTTTGATTAACAAAAAATAAACAAAAAAGCAAAAAATGATTTTCTATAATCTTCAAACCATATGTTGAGAAAATAGACACAGAATATAGAAAGAGTGTGAGAGTCCAAGAAACGTAAAATCAACTTACATTCTATTCAAAGTGAAAAATACATTTCTTCATTCTAGGGAAAATTATTTTCTCCTGAAAATCAATTTTCCCTCCTTGTTTTACCAAATATCGTAAAATGAGAAATCATTTTCCAGGAAAATAATTTTCACCCCTACCAAACACACTCTTATTTTTAAGATCAGTTGGGTTCCATGGTGTGAATTTGGTTTCTAGGTTTAAAGATCTGTTAGGCTTGGGTTGGTTCTTTGTAATGATGGCAACTATCTACTAAAATTTGAGCCCATTAGCAGTACGTTTGAAGTTGGATACTTTTTTTTCAGTTGTACAAAATTTTAGCAATTACATATCAAAGTCATAAAAGAAAGATATGAAGTTGATCATGTAATTGTTTTTTCAGTTAGCACAATTTTGTAATCCTGCCTAGATGAAACTATTGGCCTTAATATGCCCTACTTTATGCATTTTGGATATGTCCATAAATTTAGGAAAGAGAGGTTAGCATTAACATATCACTTTGACATTCAATTATCTACATTTTGCAATGGTTCTCTAATTAACCATCTTTATGAAATAAGCGATGATTAATGCTTTCGCAAATTTTGATAAGGTGCAGACAGTACTGTCTAATTTGATTTTGTTGTTGTACTAAATAATGTTGGACGACAACATGGTTGCACAGCGAGAGGGCGATGAAGAAATAAGTAGCAAAGACTAAGGAGCAAAATTTGGAAGGGGTGAAAATTGTACAACAAAGGAATGGTATTTGGAGGCCTATTGGCTACTACGAGGCGGTGAATTGGTAGCACATGAGAAACTCATGGACCGATGTTCTTCTCACATTTAAGGGCTATTTCCTCCACCCCTTCCCTTCTTTTAACTTCTTTTATTTTCCTTTTTATCACTAACAGTATAGTAAAATTCTTTTTTTTTTTTAAGGTCATCAAATGTGGGTATCTTGGTGGAGTTTAATTGATACTTTTGAATCTTCTTTATCAAGCATTTAGTATTGGAAGCTATAAGTAGTGGATGGACATTGACATCAATATTGTCAACATCGGCTATAAGCTAGGTGGAAGTAGAAGGTGTTGAAGTGGTCATCCATATATCCCCTCCAATCCCAACTTCGGATGAGGCGGTGTTTAATTAAAGAACAAGCTGCAAACTAAGGTGTTGAAACCTGAAAGCATCTTAACATGATGAATCCCATTCTATTAGACTTTTGCTCTATTCATATTCTAGTGAAGGCATGAATGTAGAACCTCCCCCCTCTCCCACACAGCTGAGTGCATGAGTGTAGGTAATCAAGTGCACTTGTTTTGCTTTTTAGGATGGTTGACATAATGAATGTTGTTAACGCATGAGTGGAGGTCTTGAGGTATATTTGGTTTGCTTTTTAGGATAGTTAACATAAATGAATGTTTTTATCCCGCTTAAATGATGTGATGCACTGATAAATCCTTAAAGAGGAGAAAAAAATGCATTCAGTACTGGTTTTTTTGATCCACTCCTTTTTTCTAAACGTTTTTATGTGACGATTTCCTTCAGAAGCTCTCTAAATAACATAAGCACTTTTTTATTGTGATAAATTTCAAGCAATATTGTATGTTCGAATCCAGAGTGGTGTTTGCTATTACACAGCTTTAGATTCAATGAATGTTGGGGGCATCAACTCTTATATCTCCCAATTTTTGTTTTCATTTTTTTTTCCCCAAATGTGATTACCTAGCACATGAAGGAGCTAGAATTGAAAACTTCGCTCCAACTAATATGTATATCATTTGCTAAGCCTTTGATGCGTATTAATTTGGTGTCGATAGATGATGTACCGTGTCTTTTTTTAGTTACGTCAACTCAAAACTAATTCTTTTGGGCTGGACTGAAATTTTTATTATTTACTTATTAACGTCTTGATTTTGAACTAATAACTCTTAGATGATAATTGTAAAGTACCATTTAGCTATTTAAAAACTTATTCCCGGGACAACATGCGGGTCTTAGCTAGTGAATAACAAATGATATGTCATGTAATGACTTTGATTACAATAAGCATGCATATTGGAGCATGTTGATCGATTAGAAAGGAGAAACTATCATCGAAATGTAAGTCGGAAGGTTGTTTAGATGCTAATTTGCATGGTTGGTAAAATATTCAAAATTTGTTATCAAAGATCTAATTTTGAATCATGTCACATAAATATTTGTACCGTTTTTACAATCTTATTTTCTACCCAAGATCGGCACTGAGGGTCAGAAAAGAATATCTTAAAAGTATATAGTAAGAAACACTTTTTTTCGATATAAATTAAATCTAACTGTGAGCAAGGTAGTCATGAAGATACAAGCCGTCCTTTTCTTTTCCAATTCACACAACTCTCATATTTTCCCTAATCCCCATGCGCAAAACAAACAATATTCTGCCATTTGTCCTTGAACTAGGTCCTATGACTACAGTATCATTGTTGATTACTGAAGCAGCTTTTTAGACCTTTACAGTGACTAGTACTGATTGTTGAATTAGTTTTTTAAATGTTCAGATAGACTAAGAGCAGCAACAGTGCTAAGTAGGTCTGTTCATTATTCAGTCTGGATCAGAATCGAACCGAAGACTGGCTTGGATCGGACCAAACTGTGTTTGGTCGGTCCAGTTCACGGTCCTCTCTTTGTCCAGTTTCGTTCTTTGGTTCAATTCTGGTCCGGATTGGGTGGACCATGGATCGGTGCTTTAGGGTTTTTGAGTATAGTGTAACGTTTGAATTTTTCGTTTCAATTTTACAATTCATAAGGAGGCGGTCCACACAGCCTAGAAACTTTGGCTTCTTCGGCTTCTTCATTCTCCAGGCCGCTCCACCTCTAGGCTCTTGTTAGGAAATTAGAGCAAGCTAATAGCGGAAGCAATAGGATGAAACAGATATTCAGAAACTTAGAGAACGATAACAAGGACAAAATCAACGACACACAAGATTTACGTGGAAACCCAATGCGGGAAAACCACGGACGGCGACGAGCATTATCAATCCACTATATGAGCAGGAAGAGTACAAAACAATCACAATCACAACAAGTGATTTGAT